>CM060948.1:313156495-313393995 GCA_030765055.1 Mantis religiosa
GCTGGCTTGCTGGTTTGCTGGCTTGCTGGCTTGCTGGCTGGCTGGCTGGCTGGCTTGCTGGCTTGCTGGCTGGCTGGCTGGCTGGCTAGCTTGCTTGCTTGCTTGCCTGCTTGCTTGACTGCTTGCTTGCTTGCTTGCTTGCTTGCCTGCTTTCTTGCTTGCTTGCTTGCTTTTTTTGCCTGCCTGCCTGCTTTTTATCCTGGCTGCCTGCTTTTTTGACTGCCTGCCTGCCCTCCTGCCTGCTTGCCTGCCTACCTGCCGGCCTGCCTGCCTGCCTGAACGCCTGCCTGGCTGCCTGCCTGCCTTCCTGCCTGCTTGCTTGCTGGCTTGCTTGCTGGCTGGCTGGCCTGCTGGCTTGATGACTTGATGGCTTGCTGGCTTGCTGGCTTGCTGGCTTGCTGGCCTGCTGGCCTGCTGGCCTGCTGGCCTGCTGGCCTGCTGGTTTGCTGGTTTGCTGGCTTGCTGGCTTGCTGGCTTGCTGGCTGGCTGGCTTGCTGGCTGGCTGGCTGTCTGGCTTGCTGGCTTGCTGGCTGGCTGGCTTGCTGGCTAGCTGGCTTGCTGGCTTGCTGTCTTGCTTGCTGGCTTGCTGTCTTGCTTGCTGGATTGCTGGCTGGCTTGCTGGCTTGCTGGCTGGCTTGCTGGCTGGCTTCCTGGCTTGCTGGCTTGCTGGCTTGCTTGTCTGCCTGCCTGACTGCCTGCTGTCCTGCCTTCCTCCCTCCCTGCCTGCCTGCCTTGCTCCCTCCCTGCCTGCCTGCCTGCCTACCTCCCTCCCTGCCTGCCTGCCTGCCTCCCTGCCTGCCTGCCTGCCTGCCTGCCTCCCTGCCTGCCTGCCTCCCTCCCTGCCTGCCTGCCTGACTATCTGCCTGCCTGCCTGCCCGCCTGCCTGCCTGCCTGCCTGCCCGCTTGCCTTCCTGCCTGCTTGCCTGCTTGCTTGCTTGCTTGCCTGCTTACTTGCTTGCTTGCCTGCTTGCCTGCCTGCTTGCTTGCTTGCTTCCTTGCTTGCTTGCTTGCTTGCCTGCTTGCTTGCCTGCTTGCTTGCTTGCTTGCTTGCTTGCCTGCTTGCTTGCTTGCTTGCTTTTTTTGCCTGCCTGCTTTTTAGCCTGCCTGCCTGCTTTTTAGCCTGCCTGCTTTTTAGCCTGCCTGCCTGCTTTTTTGCCTGCCTGCCTGCCTGCCCTCCTGCCTGCCTGCCTGCCTACCTGCCTGCCTGCCTGCCTGCCTGCTTGCTTGCCTGCTTGCTTGCTTGCTTGCTTGCTTGCTGGCTTGATGGCTTGATGGCTTGCTGGCTTGCTGGCTTACTGGCTTGCTGGCTTGCTGGCTTGCTGGCCTGCTGGCTTGCTGGCCTGCTGGCTTGCTGGCCTGCTGGCCTGCTGGTCTGCTGTCCTGTTGGTTTGCTGGCTTGCTTGCTTGCTGTCTTGCTGGCTTGCTGGCTTGCTGATTTGATGGCTTGATGGCTTGCTGGCTTGCTGGCTTGCTGGCTTGCTGGCTTGCTGGCTTGCTGGCTTGCTGGCTTTCTTGCTGGCTTGCTGGCTGGCTGGCTGGCTGGCTTGCTGGCTGGCTTGCTGGCTTGCTGGCTGGCTGGCTTGCTGGCTAGCTGGCTTGCTGGCTTGCTGGCTTGCTTGCTGGATTGGTGGCTGGCTTGCTGGCTTGCTGGCTGGCTTGCTGGCTTGCTGGCTGGCTTCCTGGCTTGCTGGCCTGCCTGCCTGCCTGCCTGCCTGCCTGCTGTCCTGCCTTCCTCCCTCCCTGCCTGCCTGCCTGCCTGCCTCCCTGCCTGCCTGCCTGCTTCCCTGCCTGCCTGCCTGCCTGCCTACCTGCCTGCCTGCCTGCCCGCCTGCCTGCCTGCCTGCCCGCTTGCCTTCCTGCCTGCTTGCCTGCTTGCTTGCTTGCTTGCCTGCTTGCTGGCTTGCTTGCTTGCCTGCTTGCCTGCTTACTTGCTTGCTTGCCTGCTTGCCTGCCTGCTTGCTTGCTTGCTTGCTGGCCTGCTTGCTTGCCTGCTTGCTTGCCTGCTTGCTTGCTTGCTTGCTTGCCTGTATGCTTGCTTGCTTGCTAGCTTGCTTGCTTGCTTTTTTTGCCTGCCTGCTTTTTAGCCTGCCTGCCTGCTTTTTAGCCTGCCTGCTTTTTTGCCTGCCTGCTTTTTTGCCTGCCTGCCTGCCCTCCTGCCTGCCTGCCTGCCTACCTGCCTGCCTGCCTGCCTGCCTGCCTGCCTGCCTGCTTGCTTGCCTGCTTGCTTGCTTGCTTGCTTGCTTGCTTGCTTGCTTGCTGGCTTGATGGCTTGATGGCTTGCTGGCTTGCTGGCTTGCTGGCTTGCTGGCTTGCTGGCTTGCTGGCCTGCTGGCTTGCTGGCCTGCTGGCTTGCTGGCCTGCTGGCCTGCTGGTCTGCTGGCTTTTTGGTTTGCTGGCTTGCTTGCTTGCTGTCTTGCTGGCTTGCTGGCTTGCTGATTTGATGGCTTGATGGCTTGCTGGCTTGCTGGCTTGCTGGCTTGCTGGCTTGCTGGCTTGCTTGCTTTCTAGCTGGCTTGCTGGCTGGCTGGCTGGCTGGCTTGCTGGCTGGCTTGCTGGCTTGCTGGCTGGCTGGCTTGCTGGCTAGCTGGCTTGCTGGCTTGCTGGCTTGCTTGCTGGCTTGCTGGCTTGCTTGCTGGATTTGTGGCTGGCTTGCTGGATTTGTGGCTGGCTTGCTGGCTGGCTTGCTGGCTTGCTGGCTGGCTTCCTGGCTTGCTGGCCTGCCTGCCTGCCTGCCTGCTGTCCTTCCTTCCTCCCTCCCTGCCTGCCTGCCTGCCTGCCTGCCTCCCTGCCTGCCTGCCTGCTTCCCTGCCTGCCTGCCTGCCTACCTGCCTGCGGTCTGCCTGCCTGCCCGCTTGCCTGCCTGCCTGCTTGCCTACCTGCCTGCTTGCCTGCTTGCTTGCTTGCTTGCCTGCTTGCTTGCTTGCTTGCCTGCTTGTTTGCTTGCCTGCTTGCTGGCTTGCTTGCCTGCTTGCCTGCCTGCTTGCTTGATTGCTTGCTTGCTTGCCTGCTTGCTTGCTTGCTTGCTTGCTTTTTTGCCTGCCTGCCTGCCTGCCTGCCTGCCTGCCTGCCTGCCTGCTTGCTCGCTTGCTTGCTTGCTTGCTTGCTTGCTTGCTTGCTTTGTTTGTTTGTTTCTTTCTTTCCTTCTTTAGTTCTTCATTTCTTTATTTCTTTCGTTCGTTTATTCTTTCTTTGTTTCTTTCTTTCTTTCTTTCGTTCCTTCTTTATTTATTTCATTCTATCTTTCGTTCTTTATTTATTTCATTCTTTCTTTCTTTCTTTCTATCTATCTTTCTTTCTTTCTTTCTTCACTTTCTATTTATCGTGAATAGGGTACTACCGCATTTCACACACGACTGAGATTTTACCAAAAGTTCATGTTTTTAAACTTCCTGGATCCAAAATATTTATTTTTCTGATCAACTTGATGTGTCTGTTTTTGTGCGCAACGTATCACGTGGACCTCATGTGTACAAATATCTGTGAACAGTTGAAATTAAAGCAGCGTTACATAGCTCCCGGGTATTAAATTTACATCTTCAAAGTATTTGACAAGAATATCGATACATTTTTAAAATAAAAAACTGAACTCTGGACTATCCTTTCTACGGTGCCGAAATGATTAGCCAATTACAGGAAAAGGAAAGCCAATGTTATGCGGATGGATAAATGTAAGTGGGGTAGGGTTGTTTGTAACAAAGGTTACGTAACAGAATCTGTTATGTGAGATACCATTTGGCTCGGTGTGTGTCTGTTTACCATCCGAGAACAATGTTGCTTTGTCACGTGTCTACGAGGGTTTAGTACACATAAACTGGTACCGCCCAGTATGACTGCTTCTATTCCACCAGGAGATTGCAGAAAATTTGTAATTGGCATCTATTTTATTTTTATAACGCTTCAGGTCTAAGATTCCACTTGAAGGCAACATTGCGTATGAAGAGAGAGAGAGAGAGAGAGAGAGAGAGAGAGAGAGAGAGAGAGAGAGAGAGAGAGAGAGAGAGAGAGAGAGAGAGAGAGAGAGAGAGAGAGAGAGAGAGAGAGAGAGAGAGAGAGAGAGAGAGAGAGAGAAGGAAGATAATAGAGTGTACATACACTGGAATCGTGTATGTGCGACAGCCTTACGTAAACCTCTGTGCGTTTGAATTATTTTCGGATATGCCTGCTCGCTTTGCAATGTGGCGGCGGTGGTGGCGGCGGCGGCGGTCGCGGTGGCAGTGGCGGTGGATACAACGCACATCATCACGGGCCTCACCATTTTATGTATTCATTCGCAGCAACTTGTACACTAACGGTGTGGCTTCCAATTGAAATATGCCGCGTATAAGGTTGCCATCAACACGGAAAAGAGGATGTAGGTATACTAGACGTACCTAATGCCATCCGCTGGGCAGACCTAAAAGCATAGTTCCATTCCCATTAGGGTTCACGTTAATGCATGCTTCTGCTTTCGGCGACCGTAAGTTCATACCGTTACGTCAATGTTAACAATTCTTTGTAACAAATACAAGAACTCCGTTTACTGCGGCTATCAATTTCAATGTCATCACAAAACCACCATACTGAAATTCTTGTAATGATCCCTTAATGCCTACTGAACTTCCTTATTGCTCTTGCATATAGGAAAACAATAGCACAACGCCAATAGAATATGTTGCACGTGACTGGCGACAATTGTGTGACTGGAACACATACGACATTAGTTGCTTGTCAGTTTAGTCGTTCCCTCACACACGCTTACACACATACACACACGGAGAGAGAGTAAAAGAGAGAGACAGTACCATTTCCTATCTCACACACATATATGGAACTTTCCCCAAAATCATTTTATTCTATCAGCTGCCCTTAAAAATATATTTGTGGTGTAATCCTTTGACGTGCTGCACTAGTTTCTTTATTTCAATATGGGAAACAAGTATAGGAAGTAAATTATCATTCTTCCATCCACATTACCTTATTCACAACTCATGGTTGTTACCCGACGATTCAAAAGTAACTTTAAACTTGATTTGATTGTTGGAAATGGGTAGGCGAAAGGCGATTCATTATTCAAGTTATTATTCACATTTTCAATTAGTATAATTATTTAGTTCTCTATATGTACAAAGAATCATCTTGGATTTTGTGAAAAAGGAATTACGTCTCACGGATTTCCCCAACCTCTTCTTGATTATGTTTTGTGTAATGTTGGCATTTTCCATTCATTTGGGTAAAATGAATGCTGTCTGGCTTAGCTGATTATATGTTGTGATTGTGTATTCCTATTGATGACACAAGAAGTAAGTTACATTATAATGTTACGACATATTTTGGTGACATATGGATCGGGACGTGGACTCAGGTTTGTTATAGCACGACACTTAGGATTCAGTTACCAAAAAGCGTTTAATGACAAGCAAAATATGGGCCTTTAAGAGATGTACGAGCTGTGTTGTTGACGACGACTAACCCAAGAGGGGCACTCACCGGATAGCCCTCCTTCGTGGAGTACCCGAGCGACTGCCCCGAGATGACGTGTCTTATACTTTATATACTATTTCCATGTCTGGTCAATACCACAATATCCTTAATAATTGAGGTACTAGGTACATTTATAGGAATTTATAAACTTCAGAATCTTACAACCGTTCCTCTCGGTATTTACTAACCGGAAGTGGCTAACCCATAGGGACTTCTATGTGACGCACATTCCGAACAACAGGACGGAGGATGTGGGGTTAAACCGGAAGTAGGAGAGGTGCGACATCCTCTCTGTTACACAACCGAACCAAGTTCAGAACTTACTAAGAAATTCTAATAATAATAGAAGATATCTGAAATAAGGTTTCTTATGTCAGCTCGCCACAATATTCAGATAACTTTCATCAAAACTTTTAAATCAATTTCAATAACATATGTGCAGTTACGATTACTGAAAACCACGTAACTAAGGTTTTGCGGCATCAGTAGCAATGGGTCACTATTTAGAACATGTAATCAGCTAAGCTAGACAGCAAGGCGAGTATGACAAATGCAGCTGCAGTAGCTTCCGGTAATATAAACGTTTGGGTGCGCGATTTGCATAATTTAGTTTCCTACTACCCCACTAAGCCGCGCTGCGATCATCTTGAGTTGCCAACGAATAACACGGGAGGTTCACTTCAAATAATTTGATTGCAATATTATCTTTTATGTTACTGTTATCAATATCTGGTTTTTATATACTAAGTGTTATAAGTGAATGTGCGAGTGCTGTGGAAGTTTCCTTTCTGCGTACGACACGAAGATATCCCATTTTTTGTTAGATAACAATAATATAAATACTAATACGCCTCAGAGAACAGTTATATAGATAGAGAAGGTGACATTTCATACTTTTAAACTATCAGTACTGATTTAACTTTAATTAGTAATGGATCAAATTCAGCTTTAGGCATAGGAAACAGTTATGCCTAACAAAAGCAGTAGACATCTGAAGGAGTATAAAGCAGAAGACGGTCAAACAGTAAACAAAACTTTACGGCAACATTGAGCTAAACAATATTACCATTACGTAAACTGAATATAGCCTACCTCTAAGCATGACAGAACTGTATCGTTTCAAAAATGAATACTTTAATTCAAATAGTATGTCCCGTATTTAGAATAATAGAAATTAATTTAATGATAATAACCAAACAAAGAAATCATACCTTCCTACAATTCCTACTCAGAATAAATGACTATCTCTAAACAATATGGATGACACTTTTGACGTTCTGGAGAAGCATAAACTGAAAGTGTCACAAATTTGCATAAACTATATTAAACACTATCACCACTTAATTCATAACGTACTATACGTCAAACTTATTACACATACAGGAATCCTCTAGACAAAGGGTTTCCCGTAATCATACGAAACCTTCCATACGCCCTTAGCGATGTGGAAATACCAAACACATTACAGAAACTGTACTATCCTCTATAGAAAGTAGAACGACTTGTGGGATCAAATAAACAATCATTTACCTCCGTGCAGTACAACATGAAGATAATAATGCAGAAAAATCAATATTGAATTTAACATAACTGCTTTACAGTGTCGTCATAATTGAAACAAAAATAAGGTTCATAGGTATACGGCAGTGTACTGGCTATCAGAACTACGGACATATGAGGACGGATCAGTAAGGACCCGTGTTAGCAATGAAGACGACAGTTTTTTAATACACAAATAATTTATTTCTCAACAAATTCCTCTTTTAGGGTCAACGCTCTGCCATTTTTAAAGCACTCTAAAAGCAAGGAAATAGTCAAGCTGTGCAAAATACGCCTCTGTCTCTATAATGAGCTTATTTGATCTAAATTTTGTGCCTGAGGGCCATTTCTTCATGTTTGTGAACAGGAGAATATAGGGGCTGTGGTGGCAAATCATAAGGCAATTCAATCAGTTTGGCTGTAGCATCTCAGGATGAATGCGCTGTGGCATTATCGTGGTGAAACGGAAGTTTCTTCTTTGCCATATGATGCCGTGCTTCCTACAACTTATTTTTATTTGGCCCAATAACGCACTATAGTATGCCCCAGTAATCGTGTTTTATTCTGTTAAGAACTTTATGAGTAGGACACCCTTGGGCTCCCAAAACATTTTCCTAATCACTTTTTTGGACCGATATGTTTTTGCCAACTTTTGGGCAGATTACCCAGGAGCAACTGATTGTTTTCATTATTGCTCGGGTACCGGAGTATAATGATGCATCCAGTTTCGAAGTTTGAAGGCCGCTCCCGCTTTTCGTCCACTGTGAGTAAACACTTACTCATCTCCAACTTATTGTGCAAAATATGAACTACCGCTCCCGTCGATACACCTATGCCCCCTGCTACTTCACGAAATTACGCTCGACGAGAGGCATATCGTGGATTTTTTGATGACCTCCTCTGTAATTCCAACTGAAGGACGTCCTGCACGGTGAACGTAAAAATACGAATGATGGACGATGATTGAATACGTTATACCAATATCGAATTGTTGTCATAGAAGGCTAAAAGTTTCTATAAACACAATTCAGTTTCGCTTTTATCTCCTCGGAAGTTTTCTCATCTAAAATAAAAATCGAATCACTGAACGATTCTACACTAATTGCACTGTAGCAAAAACACGTTCAACAATTATTGCAATGTCTGTAAGATGCAAAATAGGCTACGAATTGACACCAAATTTGTTTTGACAATGACAGTAAATGATGATAACACATACGTTACTTAGGAACATCGTATATTTTGAATCTCGGATACTTACTGAAGCAACCAACCTCGTACTTCAGTAATATCTATATTTTGTCACATGGAGTGGATGACGGGTGCACTAGTTCTATGTTCCGGCAATTTACTTACTTTTCAGTGGCACCTTATTTTGCTCGTAAGTAAGGGCTCTCGAATCTCAGATGAGGTTCTCAGCTACCATACGAATAATGCATTTTTCTGCACCAAAATAAAAAATAGGTTTGATTTCTCCAATAACTACGCTTTTGGCGTATAGGAGGTTCTTTCTCTGTCTTTTTTCTTTCACAGGGAAATCCATAGAGACCTAAATAACAAAGTAAAATAGATAGCAACCGGCTCGTAAACATTTTACCGTCGTTTAAAGCATCAGTATTCCATTATTTCACATTTAAGCAAAGATCAGCAGCAATACCCTGCATCATCCTTCTCGATTACCCTAACGTACCTGAGGAAAGTTTTCCAAGCGGCAGAGAAAATCATGAGAGTTCAAGTAGCATGTACCAAATATTCGTATATAGTTTAGTTGATAAGAGTACATCACAACTGTTGAAATTCGTTTCAAAAACTAAGAATGTGTTGCCTTGAATGTAATTCACAAGATACCGTTTTTTCGAGTGGAGGAAAAATGCCTTTACGCACTAACCCTGGTATTGGAGTGTGGGACTCTTCTGGGGGATTCAAACCACCAACCCTACCCACTAAAAAAACTCCACCGGTGAGTATTCGGGAGAGGATGTACAGCAGTACCACAATGGCACCTGCTGATTCAGGGTGAGGATAAGATGGTCTGGCGGTGGCCTGGACCAGGAGAGAAGGCGCCAGGATATTAGCATGACCGAGGCCCTGTTCGTGCCCTTGGAATTTCAGGTTTGGTAGTGTCTGGAAATTCGCTCTCTCCAGCCGGAGACTTGGTCCTAAGAAAGACTATGTGCGATCGTAGTCCTAAAAGAGACCAAGTCATTGGTGCTTGGATTATGTTGTTCAGGGTGGTACGTGCGAGCTGTACGTCATATATAGTAATTAGTGTAACAAGTAAATGTAATTAATGTCTACGCTTGCATTGCAATCTGTGAGTCCTATTTATACATTAGGATTGTGGAGCAATCCGTGCCCTACATTCTATAATTGGTGTATGTATTAGGTATTTCAGTGTGAGCTCATTTGCCGTGTAACATTAGCTTGTCTAAGATTTACGTTTGGGGGTCCCTACCCCAGTACCGCCCCTCTAGATAGCAGGGACTTCAAGGGCCATAAGTCTGGTCGTTAGAGACCCCTAGCCATGGCTGGATTTTAAGGTGGTACTAAGGTGTTTAGGAAATCTTCTATATCAATCTCTGGTTCCCCCAGGCCAAGTGTTCTGTCAAAATGTATATATTTTTTACAAGGTTTGTCTCGCTTAGCCAGTAACAGTGAGATCAGAAACCGATAACCTCCAACTGGATATTCATACAAAATCTCCCAGCTGATTGATATTCTAACCAAGCGAGATGAGCAGGGCTAAACTACTATGGAGAACTTGTAATGTTTCGTCTTCAAATAAGCTGATATCATGCACCAGAGGGCCTTAGAATACTTTGCACCCCTTTCTCGCAGCGACATAATTCAACCAGTGCGCCATCTATTATGCGGTAGACTAACTTTCTTACTGCAACGCTCCTGGCGGCACAAGTGTTGATTAGAAACTCAGGCAGCATCATCGCTAACAGCTCAATATCCATGGTCCTGATATTAGTTTCTTGTAAGCAAAAGCAGCTAGTAGTACAAGAGGCAATCACTTGCCACCAAGCACTTTTTTTGTAATTTTGTTTTTCGTAATTTTATTTCCTCAAACGTTAAGTCATATCGGACGGTGAATGTAATGGGTGAAATGGTGCTCAAAGATATCCAGGTTCCATGGAACTTACAGTTATCCGACATTCATCTTTAAGGATAAGGGAAAACCCTGGAAAACGCCTATCCAGATAACTCACCCTGGCGGATATTCGAACTCGGGATCTCTTGAACGTGAGACAGACACGCTACCATCTACGCTACCGAGGCGGGCTGTAGTTTTTTAATCAAACGTTAGATACATTTTTGTGGAAACGAAGTTTTGGAAAGAAATTTCCATGCCATGCCTATCATTTTTATGAAAAGTTTATATACTAAACAGAAGCATTAAACGACGTTACATTTTTCAATTATGCTGCAGACAGACAAGCAAAACATGAACTTTTTCAAAAATCATTTTTCTTATACATGGACGCTAAAAAGGTATCTTTCTAGAGAAGCTGCGTATCGACTTATTGGATGGAGTGCACTGACTCCTCTACCTACTATGATGTGGTAGACAAGAGAAAGTTGGATGTGCTCACTCACGCCTGTTTCTCTACTCTTGTAACAAACGCTATTGCTCTGTCCATTAGAGCTCACTCGAAATAAACATTTGAATAAGTCTCTAATTGCTAATTATTTGTATGTGCAAGGAGAATATAGTACAACTGCTTTTAAGCGAGAGCCAAATCAATATAAAACTGCTCCCCAAACAAAAAATTTAATATGTCTTTCTGTTTTATTGCACAGAGACAAAAATATTAAATATTATTTTCGTATTAAGAGGTATAAGTCAAAGACATTGTAACATTAGTTTCGAGTTATTTTTAGAAAATTTATGAAACACTTAAAAATTTGTAAAAAGGTGATTGTATATTTAGTAATTTAAATAAGTAAAAATATATGTAATTTTGTGATTGGCCGTAGTAATAACTGTATGACGTAATGTTGTTACGTGGAATTAAATTGGCTAATCAATAAATTAAGATATGATTAACGATAAAGATAGTCACGAAGAATCAATAATCTGTGTAGAGATGTTTTGTAATCGTGAGTGTGATGAAAAGTGGAGCAGGTTCAAGAACTTTTATGTAATATTTGGAACTGTTTAAATATAACAAAGTAAGAATTTATCGATATGTTGGAAGTAACCTGCAAGTGACTGGAAGAGGAAGTTCAAGTAAAATGTAATCCAAATAATACAACTAAATTGTTACAAAATTTGCTTTTCCGAAACTTTATTCCGAACCACGCCTGAAAATTAGATTCCTATGAGTCTTATTTAGTCAAACACAATCATCAAGAAACAACTCAAAATACAACAAATTAACCCTGTTATATCTGGCTGCTCGACGTGAGTCTGCGAATAGTCAACGTGCATCCCATCTCAAACATAGAAATCCCGCACCAAATTGCGCCCCAACGTGTAGCTGATGAAGATGGAGAGAAATGAACTACGATTAGAATGCCTGTCCCAACTTAAAAACTTAAACATATAACAAGGAACATCTAGGAAGTGCTTTACTCAACAAAAAGGAGACGCACACACATACACTAAGACACTCTCTCATACACACGCAGTACTTTTTAAAAAAATCTTGTGTATTTTCAGGCGAACCCAGAACTTGTACTTCTACTGAACTCTCACAATCGAATTAAGTACAATGTCATACATTTTAGCCACTATATTTACTACTCCTATACCTATGACCCTTTCTTAAAATGCTCTTTTTATTCAGGAGACCACACAAGGGGTATTTCGATTGACATCTCGACGTGGACCATTTGGACGGATTACTATATCTCCGCTATTTACTATTTATAGTAGAGAAGGTAAAAATAAAATATGAAATTACAGAAAAGTACCAGGCATTTGAAAATTCTAACCAGTGCTACGGAATACTGCAAGAAATGAGAAGAGTTAAGGAAGATGTGTTACACATTTAGACAGCTCGGAATTATTTGTGAAGTAAGATTTGTATATTTGAATGGATTTATCTCTAATATAAATTCACTAAAAGGAGGACCTCACACGCTCTGTCTGACTACTGTTGTACTAAATCAATCGTATTCTTCGTGCCTCGTCCTGTTATACTATTGTCGAGACTGACGGCGACGCGCACAAGAAGACGGTGCAGCGCGGAGATAAGATAAAGATAGTGCAGGGCGGATATAAAAGACTTGCCGAGACAGATAGATGACTAGAAAGCCCGTGTTTCTTCTGCTGCCGTCTTACAGAACATTCCACGGACGTCTGGATATATCAATGAACGAGCCGCGGCGAGTTGAGTGGACAGTCGCAACGCGAGTTGTAAACAGAGTGTAAATGCAAGTTGAAAATCGTCCACGTGCAACTGTGTTTGTGGTCAGCGACTTTGAGCATTATATTTGTGTATGTTACGCAATTCTGCTACTGTAAGGGTTGACCAAAGTGTATTTCTACGCAAATAAAGGACATTTTGAATTTCTGCAACTTTAACTTTTAATTCCACGAACACACAAAGGCATACTATATATATCTTTAGTACTGCAGTAACCTATTTATTTTAAACTTTGTTAGAACTTTGTAAAATTTCCTAAAGTGTAATTATGCACACATCTTTGGAATATTTCCAAGGATATTCATCAGTCAGTTTCTATAAAATACATTGCCTGTTCTTTATTCTCACACATGAGGCGTGTACCACCATTAAAATTCAGAATCATAAAGCAAATCTAGCAAAATCCTCTCAAATAATTCTTTTCTGAATATAGATTTCTCTCTCAAACGTTCTTACTTTCACTATAAAGATTTTGATTTGTTAGATTCAAATGACTTTGTCTAACAATTACTGTTTAGCTTTATACACGAATATAAACGTAGCCCCAAATACATACTTGTTTTAAAACTTAGGAATATTTATTAATTAATAACTTCCTTCTGGTTAAATAGGACGGGAATGGCACTAAAGCGACAATTCTTAAATTACTCCCCTTAGATTTCAAGGAATCCAGGTAAACATACCTCGGTATCAGATTATATCTAATTACATGTCCATGCAATAAAGGTATCAGAAAGGAGCCTCGAGGTGATAGTCAAAAATTTACATTGAATATCGTTATAAGGTGAGTTTAGAAATCGCTCTCTTTGCATTAACCAAAGAAAAAATAAATATAACATCTGATTTTAGAGGTAGGGGTTCAATAATTGGAAAATTCAAAATAATGGTATGTCGTAAGTGGCTCAGTAACTAAAAATATTTTAGGTAATTGTTTTGTTTGAACGACACCTACATTTTAATGTACTAACATTGTCTAATCTCTGGTATTTTAGTGCTACGCTTTGTTATACTATAAGTGTCCCTTATTACTGACTGCAGGTGGTTTAGATTAACATTAGTTGGCAATTTTTGTGACCTCATATCCTCCTTATGCACAAACGACTACCAGAAAGATTTACAGACATATGCCTTAGAGAAATGTGTTTGCTCCAGTCATTGTCTCTGGTTATTACAACAACATTATCCACAAAACAGGTTGCCCTTTCTTTATTCTCACGAATGGAACATATACCTCAAAGAAAATGTACATCCCTGAACTAAATCAAGAAACCTTACCTAAAATTTTAGCAATTTTCAGAAATATAGCATTCTCACATAGACCATTCTTTCTCCATAGACATCTTCATTCATGGCATTGTCGGCTGGTAACAAGAACGCTTTGCGCTGGGATGATGAGTATTAGACATTTGTCTAGTGTTTATATTAGGAATTTCATTGTTTGAAGCTCGATTGCATATAAATGAGTTTTAAGATCTAGAATATATACATATAAGGAAGGGTTAATATTTCCAGTCTTGCATACACTGCATGAGTACCTGTTATATATCTTAGAAATCATTCTAATAAACCACTTTTGCATAAGAAAAACTCGTTTACCTTCTACTTGGTTGTCCCATATTAATATTCCATATTCAAATTTAGAGTTAAGATATGATTAGAATATGATAAGAGATACAGCAATTCCCTTTGTTCCAAAACCCAAATTTTACCATTAGGGGGTCAGTGTTCAGTTATTCCTTTTATTAGATTTAATGTCAGTCATTATGGTATACATTCTTTCCACATCATGTTTCCATGTGGCAACACAAGTAATGGTTTAGTCAATTTTGAAATATTCGAGAGGACATAATTTCCTTCAAAACGAATTTCTCCTGCTTGGCACCAGAACACTAGGGTACAGTTTGATTCAGTTAACTTTTCTATTATGTATCATTGGTGACTTAAACGCAACGTATTAAAACGTACTATTCACTTGAAAAGTTAAGAGTGCATTATAAATTGCAATGAAGCCTGAGGCCCTGGAGGTATCCAGCGTTAAGAAATTTTTGGCTAGGATGATGGATGTTAACTTTGTCTACAGTATATTTTACGAATTCCATTAATTGTTAAAACTGAAGCCTGAATGATTACAAAGGCCTTTCCGATTCAGAATACATAAATTCAAGGAAGGGTTAATATCTCCAGTCTTCAGAAATATATTTGCTAGTGCCCGCTGTGTAAAAAGAAAGTTATACGTTTAACCCCCTTTGGTATAAGAAGTATTCATTTACTTCCTGAGCAGAATGGCTCAGGCGATTTCGTCTATGCCGCGCATGCGAGGGGCCCGGGCTCGATTCCTGTAGCCGAACTATCTTACCCATAGGTTTATTTCGGGAGATTTCCCAGGTCACCAGGCGAATGCCGGGTGGGCTAAACACATCCACCGAATTTCTTGTGCCTCCATTTCTCACCATTAACATTTCACGTCCTCTCTCCCCTGGTGGCCGGTGGTTGTCTTGGTGGTGCATGGCAGTATGATATTCTCTGAGAAAATTCCTCCCTTGGTAGACGTTTACCGGTCTACGATCTCAGTCTTGTGGTGGGGCTGTAATAGAATGGCAGAAGAGTGGGGTATACTTTCTCCTGGCCTGCCAGAAACCTTCCATGTAGTAAAATGTACTAAAATGTGCCCTCTGAAATGTCCTGTCTCCTTGGCACGGCTGCCCTTTGCCTCCTCTCGCCACATCCTTTCTCCCGGTGGTGCTCCCAATTAGGGCTATAGGCATAAGAACTCGCAACTAACTCTCCCTGCCGATTAACCTCCGTAAAGTAGGCCAGTCCGGTCCAGTGCATTCCAGTCAAGTACTACTGAGTTGTCCCATAATATTATATCATCTTCCAAACTAGAGTTACAATATCAAAAGTGTACCAGTATAAGTGTATCTATAGAATATTTATTCACCAGTGCTCAGGTAGGACAACGAACGAAGCTGATTTTGTGTAAGATATAGTTCTGTGAACTTGCCAATCTGTAGATATATCTTTCTAATTGAAAGCCCAGAAATATGATACAACAATATTAATCCCAGTTTATATCGGAGAGCGTGAAGTATCATGAGTTGTATGACTAACAAGCTTTGTTTTGTATAACTTCGCATATAATTTATTAGCTTTAAACAAAAACCTATATGACACAATACTAAACATAACTGTAATAAATTACACACTAATTTCAATGCTTACTGACCACCAGGACACTAGTTCCATCAGCAGATAAAGATATACCTGAGATATCCTTTATAGAAGGTGATGTGTCGTGCATATAGATGAGAAACAGTAAGTGCCCTAACACTGAACTTTGCAGTACTCCATCTACTATTATTTTACAATTTGATGTTTCCTTTTGATAACTGATAACACTGTTTATTTCCACTTTCTCTTTTCTCTCATATAGATATGCCACAAACTAGGTAATTAATTTGACCTCCTTACTTTGAAGGAATTGTTGTACAATGTGTCACAAAGTATTTGTTGTGGATGATGACCTCAAGTTTGCAATTTCGCGTAGTTGCGGCTATTCCTAAAAACAGACTGATAATACCAGGTGCGTCCAGAAAGTAAGTTCTGTTAGATAATACAATTATATTGTGTACAGATACAGAAACATTATTTATTGCTCAAAATTCTACAACTCTTAAACTAATTTTCCACATAACTGCCGAAATTTTTCAGGCGTTTGTCATAACGAGGCAAACATTTTTGTATAACTTCTTCATAGAAGTTTTCCGCCTGTGTCTTCTACCACTTGGAAACATTTTCTTTTAGCTCTTTGTCATTGTTGAAGTGTTGACCGCCAGGGAATGATTTGAGATGCAAAATCAGATGAAAGTCGCTAGGAGCGATGTAAGGGCTGAACGGGGGGTCGAAAAAACGTCCCAGCCAAATCCCTGTAGGCTGTTTTTCGTCGCATTTGCAGTGTGTGGTCGTGCGCTGTTGTGAAGAAACACCAAAATTTTGAGATCGCAAATATGCCGATAAGTTTAAATTTGTTTCACTTTCATAGCATTCAGAAAACGAATCACAGTTCTGTTTTCACAAGCGGCGGGATTTTCAATCAACCTCGACACTATAAACAAGCACAACAAAGCGTACTTGGCCGACAGCAATCTCACAATGGTGCAGTTTTTTTCTCTTTTATACGGAGCGTCTACAGCGCATGTGAGGAACTACCATCGCAGCGCTGCAGCGGAGATAAATTGAAACAGAGCTTTCTTTCTGGACGCCGCTTGTAATAAAAGTAAGGCAGATGGGGAAAGCATGGACTTCCTTATCCTCTCCCTGACTTACTCTACGTTCTGCAAATGCTACATAGTGTATGAATATGTCTTTGGTGGTCTACTATCTACTTATGTAAGTAGAGCAAGTAAAGCATTGCAACCAAAATTTAGACATCCACATATCGGTCTGTGGGGCACAGTTGGAGAGGAACTATTTCTATACGTCTAAAACATTACAGGACTAATATTTGTTTTGGAACGCAGCTAAACAGTAAAAATGCATTTTGGGGAAGATTCACATATGTAATGCGACATGAAGTGGTTCTGTCTCACTCTTCCTCTCTCCTCGCGCGCGCGCTGAGCGCGTTTGTACGAGTGTGCCTGTCTGTGTGTGTAAATGTGTGTGAGAGTGTATGTGTAAATGTGTGTGTGAGAGTGTGTACGTGTAAATGTGTGTGAGTTTTTTTTTTTTTAGTAATTTACGTCTTCCAACATTAAGTCATATCCGACGATGAATCAACTGGGTGAAATGATGCTCAAATGAGTCCGGGGTCCATGGAGCTTAGAGTCACCCGACATTCGTCTTACAGGATAAGGGAAAACCCCGGAAAAAACCTTATCCATGTAACTCACCCTGACGGAGGTTCGAACTTGGGACCTCTTGAATGTATGCGTGTGAGAGTGTGTATGTGTGTATGTAAAAACCGGACAAAATCGTACGTGTTTCACTCACATAAAATGTCGCCAGTCACGTGCAACAAATTCTATTGCTAATGTTGTGTACCTACGTGGATGGGCAATACGGAAATTTCGTAAGCACCAAGGGATCATTGAAAGAAATTCAAGCTTTTGGCTTTATGATGACTTTAAAGGCGATAACCACAGTAAAAGGAGTTATTGTATATATTTTTTACAAATAACTATTTACATTCGCCTAACTTTGTGAACGAAAGTCCGTCAAAAACAGAAGCACCCTTTATGAAAACCTAAAATGAAATGGCAGAGTGCTTCTACGTGTGTCCAGCAGTTGTCATTACGTACGTCTAGTTTGGCTACATCCACTATTTGGTTTAGCTGGCAGACTTTTAGCTTGTATTATTCTTTTGTAATTTTTGTTTTGTGAACAACGATGACATTTAAGTAGCATTTAATTACAAAGTGAGAAATATGATATTAAAGAAACACAGCTGGGCTCACGGGCTCTCGGGATTAGAACGCGGCATATTCCGATTGGAAGCCACAGCGATAGTGTACCACGCGTGTCATAGATTGCCTATGTAAACTTATTTTTGTACCGTTATCAGCTTCTACAATATTCTTTAGTGCTGGCTTGTATTTTCGAATGCCTGGTACTTTTTTGTAACTTTAAATTTATCTTATAGTTTTACCTCCTCTACTATGAATAGTAAGTAAGTCAGTCTCGCGTACGTCGGAATACATTTGAGGGGGTGAAGATATTGTTTTTGTAATAGTGCAACCTCTGAATCACATCATTTTGGAACAACTCAAGGCAATTTGGATAAAAATTAGTATGTTTTATGGTGGTTTGAGGATATTGGTATGACAATACAGGTCTTGTATTGTAGTTAGAAGTTGGCATATCGGGGCAGTTTCTTTCTTTCTTTTTTGGTAATTTTACGTCCTCCAACGTTAAGTCATATCGGACAGTGAATGAAATGGGTGAAATGATGCTCAAATGTACCCATGGTCCATTAAGATTAGAGCTACCGTACATTAATCTTTCAGGATAAGGGAGACCCCCTAAAATTACCTTATCCAGGTAGCGGAACCTGACCGACATTCGAACTAGAGACCTCTAGAATTTAAATTACACACCACCACTATTATTAGGTAGAAAAGTCTAATACATACAAACGTAGTTAAGTGAAAGCCGCTCATCGCGCACGTGTAGATGAATGAGAGTCACAAAAGTGTTGCTTACAAATTTCTAAGATAGGAAATGAAAACTAAAAACAAGTTGATCATCCAAGGGTGGCATCACACAGACTAGTTCACATGCAATTGTAAATATTATAGCCGTAGGCACTACATGTATGGTGTAGGCTTTAGTAACATTAAACCCATGTTGTTGAAGAAGAGAAAGCAGTAAATACATTTTCGTAACAGTTTTTGTCATAAACGATAACTATTTTGTTAGATATTATCTCAGTTATGGACACAAAATCAAGTGACATTGAAGCCAAATATATGTAAGCGAGGGTATACAGTAATTAACTATCCTGTGACAGTAACCATGGAAAGGTAGAGCCAGAACTATAGCCTGGATATGAACCACAGATCACTTAGTCTTAACCATGTCAACATAACAGCATGACAACTAAATCACCAGCACATTCCAAGAACTCGAGATACGTGTTAGAAATTATATACTCAAAATATCAAATGGGCAGATTCTTTGTTTGTTGAATTTTTATTTCAATTGCCAGAAGGGTTAATTTCCATAACACCCAAATGCTCTGCGCAATTTGCTCCAGGTTTTCAACTATCCGAATAAGAATTCCTATCAGCAACAATAAAATCATACCAAGGCAAGCTACTACTACAGGGGGATTTTAGGGCTTATTTCGCCCTATGGCTGCTTCAGGGGTGTACCCTCTTCAGCCGTGACTTTATTTGGAGTTGTGGGGAATGGCTTTTTTTGCTTTATTGGGTTACGTATGCATGTGTTAACAATTTGTCGTTACTTGCTAATTGTAATACTGTTAGTATATGTCATATTTATACTTTATTTACTTAATATCATATATATGTTAATTTTTTTAATATAATTATTTTTAATATTATTTTTTATTTAGTATTTTTAAACTTTTGTTTTTATGTTTTTTTGTATAGTTTCGTTCTATTTTTAGTAGTAGGTTTTTTTTATTTATCATATATATTTTTTTCTCTTTTTTATTTATTTAATACAATCTTCGGGTATGTGTACAGTTATGGTATGTACACAATCGTCATTTTCAGGCTAGAAGTATTTGGAAGTGCTCACGTATCGCGTCTTCCTCGGCTTCCTTTATCCTGGCGTTGTGCTGTATCAGGGTGACGATTGGTGGGGTGGTGGTTTCCGTCTGCTTGTAGTTCTGTGCTGCTGCAATCAGCTGCCTCCTGTACGGTCTCTCGGACGCGTTCGCGATGTACTTGTACATTCGGTCTTGTATGTGCTGTTCATGTGGGTTGCCTTACTGATGTCGTACACTTCTTCGTTGCTGTGCCGGGTACGAGTTTGTTGGCTATTCTTAGGCACTTTCTCTCCATCTGTAGAAGCCTGGTTTTGTTATATGTTGTTATTGGAAAGGTGATGATAGCGGCATAGGTGAAGTATGGTCTTACTATTGTCTTATACAGTTGGTTGAGGATCGGTGCTTAGAGTCCTATTTTGCCTATCTTTGATAAGTAGTGTAAGGTGGAGGTTGATGTTTTTGCTTCTTTCATCTTTTGCTGGAAATGTGGTTTTGTACTCAGTTTTTATGAAGCTTTATTCCCAGGTAATTTACGGTGGTCTGTATCTGTATTTTGTGTCCTTGGTAGGCTATCGTCGAATCCTGATAGTTACGCTTTGTTTTCCTGCGGAAAATGATGGCTTGAGTTTTGATCGCATTTACTGTGAGGCGCCATTTGAATGCCCATCTGTGAAAGGCTTTTAGCTGTTTCTGTAATCTTGGTTTTGCGTTCATCAGCTTCGGAGCGCTGCTCAGATATGCAGTGTCGTCGGCGAATTGGGCTAGTTCTATTGCTGGGTGGATTGGCTGTGGCGTGTCTGATGCGTAAATGATGTAGAGTAGTCCAGAGATAGCGCTTCCTTGAGGTGTGCCTGCTTCCAATGTAATGGGTGCTGAGAGAGTGTTGTTGATTTTTATGCAAGCTGTCCTGTGATGTAAGAAGCTTGCCGTCCATCTTATGATGCGCTTCGGGATGCCCATCGTGGTCATTTTATACAACAGTCCATTTGTCCAACATCTGTCGAATGCTGCTTGTATGTCGAGAAAGACACCGATGGTCGTGAAGCCTTTATTGATGTTGTTCCGGATCGTTGACATTATTCTCAGTTGCTGGTCTTTGATTGTTATGGTTCTCCTGAAGCTGGCTTGGGTGTTCGGAATTATTTGGTGGTGTTCAAGGTAGTTTTGTAGCTGCTTCACTAGTATTTTTTCGAATACTTTGGACATAGTTGCAGATAATGAGATGGGCAGGTAATTTTCAGGGCTGGTGTTGGGCTTTATAGGTTTCTCCAGTAGGATCATGTGGGCCTCTTTTTCAATGTCTGCGGGTGGTATCCATGTTTTTGAATTTGCCTGTATAAGGCTGTAATTTTACCCATCATCTGGATGGGGATGTGTTTCAGCATTTGGGACGTGATGGTGCCTGCACCGGGGGCGGAGTTTCCTAAGTGTCGCACCGTTTCTATGGCAAGCAGATAGCTCTACATATATATTCCCTTTATAAGGCTTTCTTTCCCATACACAATTATTAGTCTTTTAGATTTTATCTCATTGTATGGTATAACTACCTATCGTTTCCAACCGACAGAAGTCAATTAAACAACATAATGACAATTTGTTACTTATCTTTGGGAATATTTAGAAATGTTCCTTCTGACTATACAGTTTCACAGGTAGAGCCATCTCTGCGCAGAGGCACGCCTTCCTCCATTGCTGGTCTTCCCTGGCGGGCAATTTAATATAACAGCAGATTCGTCTCATCTTAAAGTATATTTATAACAAAACTTTAATATATTTCACTCGCACTACTTTCTCAATCCACTCTTCCAAAGAGGCTTATTTGCCACCTGCTCCAAATGTATGATAAAAGTTATTACACATTTCCTTGTTGTTACAAGAAGGATAAAGGGACTAGATGTTTAACCTATATTTGAATCTTAGCCCACGAAAGAGATTTGCTCCAACAACCATTTGTTGATTAATATTTTTGCTACTGTTGTTGCATATTATATACAATTGTGAGTAAGTAGCCTCCTTCTTTCATTCACGCCGTTTAGAATTTATGAAGTGCAGCATTTGAACATAGAATTCGGGACGTGCGTAATATTGGTACGGGATCTTTATTTGAAACGAGAAAATGTCCAGGGTATGTATTATTATCGGACCAATTTGTTAAATTAGACAGCGTTATTAGGTTTATTGTGCTACATTTCTGACCTCATGTTCTGCGTAATTTGTTCCAGGTCTTCAACTGTCTGAATATGAATCTAAGATGGCGCTAGAAGCAGAACCGGGAACAAAAGTACAGCAAGTGCGCAGAGGATGTATAATGTGCATAATGATTAGCTCGATAGCAGTTCATTACTTGTAATTCTACAGTTTATTCGTTTACATTTTAGACATTCCTAGTAAACTAAAATAGGAGATAAAGCTGAACTGCAGTATGAATAAACACAGGTGACATTGCAACTTACACAGTCCGGGGTTACTTTCTAGGTTTTTCGTTACATGGTTTTGAATCTGCGCTTATTTTCAATTTTTAAGGGGAAAATTTAAAAATTTAAAAATTTAATTTTTAAGTGTGAACTATGTCTTAAACTATACTGCAAGTAGGGTAAGGTTTACTACGGAGAGGAGTTGGCACAGCGATCAGTCTTAATTTTTATGTACAGACGCTAGAAAATGTATTCCAATGCGTTCAAGGGTGACCTCCGGGAGGGAGGTGGGTTTGCATCAGTTAGTTGCGACAGGACGGTTCAGTTTCCTTATACCTGACCATTGAGTTCAGCGCACAGTTATTTAAGCCTCGAAGGAAAATAAAAACAATTTTCCACATGAAACGTAGGTGTTTTATACAACTCTCCAGTATCAACTTAGGTATATATCCATCGTTTTCTTATTGACGTCATTTTCTCTCTATTCCTCTCTCGCACATACATTCCTCTTCCATGTTAATCTCACTTTCTTGTTTTTAAATACATTTCCAATACTCACACTTGTAGTGTTTTCTGGAACGAAATACTTCTAGCTTTCATAAATTGGCTATAATTAATATAATATTAAACTGCGTGGTATTTAAAACTAAGTGTGCCTTATTCAGAAAATAAATACATTAGTTCCTGTGTTACAGTTCTCAGGAACAGATTATATGGACATACTACTACAATTAATATAACCATCAAATTAACAAATGACTTGACACCAAATGACGTGTGGCCGCACCGTGGCTCAGTGGTTAGCCCGCTTGGCTCTCACCAAGGCGGCCCGGGTTCGATCCCAGGCGACCGCAATATGGGATATGTGGTGGAAAACACGGAGCTGGGGCGCGTTTTATCCGAGCGCCCCGGTTTCCCCCGCCATCCGTTCCACCGGTGCTCCATCGTCATCTCACGTATCATCAGTGTCAGCGCCTGCGGCGCCGTATGTAGTAAAGGCGGGCGTTAAATACTACACACTACTACTACCAAGTGACGTAACGACCAACGAACTAAACAAAATAATTATATATTTTGATAATGACAGTTTATATAAAAATCACATTAGCGTCATCGGTATGTCGGAGGTGTCAGGAAGGAGTTCTTTAAATGTCAGTACTACTGATATGAAGAATTTCACGAAGAAACTAGACCGGGCCTGAACATGCAACCTTGGAATCAAACTGCCCAAATGTAACCCATCCTGGTGAGCTTTTAGTATCATCATCATCATCATCATCATAATCACACCACTATTATTACTGTTCTTATTATCATTGTCGTTATTACTATCACCACCACCACCACCACCACCACCACCACCACCACCACCACCACCACCACCACCACCACCACCACCACCACCACCACCACCACCACCACCACCACCACCACCACCACCACCACCACCACCATCATCATCATCATCATCATCATTATTATTATTATTATTATTATTATTATTATTATCATCAGGAAGGAAGTAAGGAAGGAGGCAAGGAAGAAACGAAAGTAGGATGTATGGAAGGAGGGAATAGAACGAGAGAAACAGAGAAAGAGAGATAGAAAGAAAGAAGAAAATGAGCAGTGTTCAGTGAGCTGGGACTGTGAAGACGAGCACGACCGGATGGTCGAAACGTCAGTTTTATCGAACTTGACAAAACTGGATAGACAAGATATTAAACTTTGTGTAGTGAGTTCTGTCAAGCAGTTTCCCCTTTAGGATGGCCGCAACAGGATGGTCGGAGCTTCAGTTTTTTTCCAATATGACAAAATCTGGGTAGCCAAGATATTTTACGTTGTGTTGTGAGTTCTGTCGAGCTGTTTGCTCATTTAAAATGAGCGCAACAGGATTCTCCAGACGTTAGCTTTATATAATATGACAAAATCTGGATAGCCAATATATTAAAAGTCGTGTAGTGTACTCTGTCAAGCAGCTTGCGCCCTGATGATGTTCGCAACTGAATGGTCGAGACGCTAGTTTTATCTAACATGACCAAAACAGGTTAGCTAAAATATTCAAAGTTGTGTACTGTGTTCTCTCAAACAGCTTGCACCTAGATGATGGCCGCAACACGATGGTTGAAACGTTAGTTTTACCTAACATGACAAAAACTGGAGAGTCAAAATATTTAAGGCAGGGTAGTGCTTGGAAGTTAACAGAATATCAATTCTTTAACATAATTATGTTTAATTTGTTCATTTATATCAGTAAAAATGCAATTTCATAAGCACTGATAATGCTTTTTTAGTATCTAACGCCTTAAGATTATGGTTTATGTCAGTCATGATATGGTCCTTTACATGACGGTATTTATAAATTTTAGTGGCGTGTTTTGTGCTTGTTTCACATTTCCTTGTTAGGAATATGTAATAAGAAGGAATTAGTGACCCTTTCAAAAAAAACTATACTGTACGATATGCTAATAAACGTCCCAGTATTAATTCCTTAACTTTACTCGAGGTGTAAATCATTGGATTTCCTACTTCCGGTCAAGCAAGTAGAGCAACCGAGGGCGGAACAACTCGCAACTAGAGCAACAGATAGCGCTACCATATTAATCACTGTTTAAAAGTATAAAGAACACATCTTTTTCATTGCTTCCGGGTTTATTTATGCAAGCTTCCAAATGTTGCCAGAAAAGCAGATATTTTGTTTAAAAGTAGTAGAATTCTGTATTAAACATGCAATGTGGGGAGATATTAGGAATATACATTTTCCTGCTTTGGAATCAAAAGATACGGGAATAGATTTAAATGTGGCTGATAGCTAGTGTAACATCACTATATTTATTCAAATGTGACTATTTGTCGGCTACTGTTGGAATTGTTTCTTACTACCATTGTATAGATTACATTTACATTTGTTACTTTTGTTTTAACTGTTTTTTTTGCCTTTAACTACTGTGGTCATATCGGCGGCCACTCTCCTTTGGAACATACCGCAGGTGTTAACTCGTTATCTTTGGTTTTTAATCATTACATCACGCACACATTCACACTCTAAATCATAGTTCCAGACCCTGTGGAAGATGGGGAATTACCTTGGACGGAGAAAATCCCCCCCACCGCCGGGAATCGAACCCGGGACCCCAAGTACGGCCCATTCAATTAAAATATCTGTACATTTATAACTTCCTACTAGTTGGAGCTGCTATTATTTATTATTACTAAGTATTTAATAGTAATTACATTACATAGGAGGCCAGTGCTTACCTCAAGTAACGTTTTAACTGTTTATTTGTAGGTTATGTTCGGGACTCTTTCTTAATAATATTACATTGATTACAGTTAAACTTGTTAATTTTTATTAACTTTGCCTTAGTTGAAAATAGAATTGTAATGCTTAGCGTTAAGTCAAGATATATTTGTCTTTGTGTTATATATTAGGAAAAGTTACTGTTGATTGTTTCAATTTTCGGTATTAACATTTGTCTTATCAACAATATTTTTAATCACTAGTTTTCATTTAAACATTATTTTATTTTTAGTGACTTCATATTGTTTAGTTACGTATCATCCAAATGTAAAGTCTGATAATGTCCGAATATTAACTCAAGTCGGAGATGTAGCTATTGTGTGAATATTTGAATATTAAAATTACATTTATTGTTTAGATTGTATAATAAACCTTTAATTTCATTATCAGCTGAACTAGCAGGGATAGTCCTCACATAGTAAACTCACAGGACTTTTTACTGTCTTGTGAAAACACTTATTTCTCTAATCAAGGTTTCGCAGGTGATCAGCCGTGTCAGGTTCCTGAAGAAGGCCGTGGTTTTGACAAAGGCCGAAGGCTTGACGTTTATTAATTTGACACGGCTGCTCACCCGTGAAGCCTTGATGACTTTAAGTGATGGTCACATGTATTTATCTGGTTGTCTAGGTGACGTCTTTGAAATTTTATTCTAATTGTAAATCATTTTTTGCTATTTTAACTGAGCTTTTCTCAACATTCTTAGATCCAAATTGCCCCGTTCCATTTCATACACATACGGGTCTTATTTGAAAATATATTTTAATTTAGGGGACACCAAAACGTATAGGTATTGCCACTGAAGGATCTGTATTGAATTTGTGGACGTTAACACGATACTTTCCACATTAAAGTACGTAATAAGGACTTTCCATTTCAGAAAATATAACAATTGTGGAGTATAATCAAAAGTAAATCTGAAACGGTAGTCCTTACAAAATAAAGCGTAAAATGCAAAGCGTAAAATGGATGAGCCATCAATTGTATGTTGTAACAAGTTCTTAATTCCATGTGTAGCATGATTTTGTTTATCTCTTACACTTTGCAGTTATGTAAAGTGATTCAGAATGAAAAGAAATTTTGACGACCTTCCCAGCGGATAAACAAATGTTTTCATTTGTCATGAAAATGTCTTAAGAATATATAGTATTTAAAATCATTAAATCCAATTTTGATATAACCGGATACTCTAAAATGTTTCCATTTATGGGGGAGTTTGTGTTTCGGAGACATTCTTGAAAGTCCCTCTTGTCTTGCTTGTCGTCCTTGTAGCGAAACTTCTACACTACTTTGGTGTTTAACCTACTTTCGCGTATTGAGTTTTGCTGAGACGATTTTCTCCATATTTAGGTGTTCCAAAGCTATACATTTCCAATGGATTCTCGACATTGAATGTTTGGCTACAGTACAGTTCTACAGAAAGTATTATTTTAACGCAAAATAAAGCCGAACGGAAAAGCGGTACAAACTTGCAGTTTAAATATCCCGCGTGTTTCCTGACTGACTGTGATCACAGCGACACGCAGTCTCAAGAAACACAAGGTACACATAGACCGTTGCAGGTGGCGCTTAAGTTGTAATTCCAATGTGTATACCAATGAAACTTAGTTATGTAGCACCATTTGCGGCATATTAGAAGAGTAATGTTTTATTTCGCTGCAAAGTAGTTGCGAATGTTAACTATAATATTTGAGAGGTACATTCCCCAGAATATTTCATATAGGCGGAAAAAAACATTGTGTTTCAGAACTAAAGTCTACAGAGAGTTGTATAAGTAAAACAATTCAATCTCTATCTTGCACTTCTCACTCCCAATCACTTGATTCAGTATTTTTGAATAACATTAATTGCACACTGTTATATTAATCAAGGTTATATATTGATCCATATCAGACCAAAGGAACTGTCTGTTTTCGGCATGTAATAACTGAAGTCGGTTGAATAGATTTAAGAAATAATTTTCGCGACATTTTAACAATCATGCTTTTACTGGTATTTAAATTAATAATTGGAAACATCAGTTCATATGTAGTACAATGCATGGACATAAATTTTGAGGGAAGTAAATCCATTTTGTTCTATTTATTTTCTATGTCTTTCTTTTATTTGTTTAGCTCTCAGAATTATTGAAAAGGATAACTTCTCGCAACAACGCTGTCTTCAGCACCAAATATTCATTGATCTGTTATTTTCCAGAATGGCCAATTATAAATTATTTCAATAGGCAAAACTTCTATTAGGGTTAGTGTATTTGACAGCAACGCTTTTACAGGACTTACGTAACAACAGGTGAGGGGATGAAGCTTACTTCAGAATAAGAAATCAATCTTAACACATCTAATTGTTTCTCCTGTCATATATTTACTGTCAACTACCAAATGTTGGTTTCATTAAGTTCAATTTAGTTAGTTACTTAACCGCTACCCAAGGTAGTAGTGAGGCCAGAGTCCCAGTTAACGTCTAACCTGAGATCACAGTGCTGTCCAATACTGGGATTGTCTCTATTAACAGTTCAGTATTATATTCTACTAAATGTATACCACGTGACTCAGCTGTACCTAGGTATGTAACATACAGTTTATAATGTAAGGTAAAAACTTTTACAACTTTTACAAATAATCTTATTGTATCATTAACCTTAAAGTCCTAAATAAGAACCAAGCAGCTCTGAAAGCATTTGAAGAAAAGGTTTTTCATAGATACAATGACCGGCTAGGTGACAGAGGAATGATGTCCCTAAGAACGGTACAGAAAACGTATGATATGTCCCAGTGAATTAGCTACCGGAATATAGTGAAAGAAAGAAAATTTAAACCTAATATATGAAACAGTTTATAATCTTTTCGTTGCGCTATTTTCTGGACTTTAATGTAACAATTAGTGCATGGATATTATAGTCGCTTCATCCAACTATTCACGACAACGTTTGTCTAAGTTTTAAATGTTGTTGATATTCTTCCCGTTCCTGAGTCAATAAGTACCTTACCTTACACAGCGGATTATTCTCTCTGATATCTCTTTGTTTTACCATTTCGGTTTTCAGTATTTAGATAAATAAATAATTGATAAGGCTCTCAAACCGTCGTATTAGACGATAAATGAAATGATCCGCAAATTAGTCCACGCTCCGCAGTGCTCAGAGCGCTGCCATCTATATTACCGTTACAAAATATATGTTTCCGTGTTTAGTTAGAAAACGTTCAAAATTTTTCCGATAAGAAAGTGCAGCATTTTGGATTCTACTTACGAATATAGACTAAAAACCCGTATAATATACAGGCAGGTAACTTTCATGTTGAGTAGTGTTATTTGCGGCATTGATTTCTGTGGTCCTTAATGAGGACCATACATAATGAAGAGTTATCAATGACTAGGCCAGTTAGGGACAATGTCCCCGGCTGGCTATAAATCGAAGGATCCTCCTCTTATGAGCGGGGGATACCTTGAACAACACTATGTGCTGTGTGAGTTATAAATGGTGCAACTTGAGTGTCTAGTCAACAATTGTGCTTGTGTCGCTAGGAGCGAAAGAGGTTAGGTAGTTAGTCCACCGCAAAATAGATAACGCTACGGTAGAGCTACGACGCTGCCGGAAATAGTGTCCAAAATATTCTAAAGCCCTGTGGGCCGTGCTATCAACTTATTTAAAGCGGAAATAGACAACTAAGTTGGTTCCATTTATTCTCTAAGGAAGAGACCTAAGACACCTAAAAAACAAAATGTCTTCCATAGGTTGGAGCAGGAGGCCGCCTTCATTATTATAAGTTCTTCAAAGTAGTATTGTTATCTGGTTCTTACAGATTTTTAACTTCTGTTTTCAATTTTAATACCTATGACTGTCATTTAGGTACTATCGGTTGTTATTGATTAGACATGATCATTGTACTCACATGATTTTCATTGCCGTTGTGGAAGTCATTCTTACTTCCGTCATGCCAACTGAGATAGATGGTACCAGACATTGCCTTACTGCTGTTGATCTTCTTTGTATAAATATAGAGTACTGGAGCACAGATGCTTTTAAGTGATGGGGAGACGTTTAAGAGCAAGACGCTATCCATTTGACATTGTTATTGGGATATCTATGCATTGCCCAGTGAAAGAAAAAAGACAGAGGCACATCCTCCCGTTTGACCAACTTTCAATAATTATATAATACAAACATACTTTCTCACATATGGGGCTTGTGCCTCTAACTAAATGCAGATCCCAAAACCACAGCAAGCATATCTCTCTGAAATGTTAATTCATTTATGAATATAAGAATCTCATTCAAACGCTCTTCCTTTCTCTGTAAACATTGTGATTTATTAGATTCATATGACTTTGTCTAACAATAACTTTTTACCTTTAAAGATAAATGTAAACGTAGCCCAAAATACATTCTTGTTAAAACTTAGGTACATTTATTAAATAACAGCTTGCTTCTGGTTACATAGAACCAGAAGGGCAATAAGGAAATAATTGTTAAATTATTGCCGTTAGATTTCAGAGATTCGAAATAAACACCTCTCTATATTAACTGATGGCTAAATATGTGTACCAGCGAGGGAAGTATAAAATAGCAGCCTTGGGGCGATTGCCAACAGTTTACATAGCTACATTGTTTGTGTGTTACATTGTTTCTATCTCTGACAGTGTAGCAGATTTTACAGGTCATTCGGAACAAAGAGCTTGAAAATATTTAAAGTTAGACGTATCAGTTACCGTTAGTAATTTAAAATTTATCAGAACCAGATTTGACCCACTGACGTATTTGTATTCAGATATGAGGCTTTTTTTAAAACTTTGTGGTTCATCCAGGGATTCTTCTGAATTAAAATTTAATAAATTAATATTTTTCAGCTGTTTTCTTTTTGGCCCATGCTGCTGAAAGTTACGCACGCTCTTGTACTCGCAATGGGAGAGAGGGAGAGGAGAAAAGGATGGAGGCTTTGAGAGTTCTGACGAAAGCAATATTTAGACTCATATGACCACAAGACCGTCGTTTCCTTTGTAATTTCTACAGTCACTTCTATTGGTGTACTACATAGTTCAGTTATTTGCACTTGCATTAAAGATTGCAAAAACCTGTATGAATTTGGCTGTACAAAGTATATCACTCATTTCAAAATACAGAGCATTAAGAGCGATTTAGGCGGAGACGGTTAAAGAGGTCAAAAAGCATTTTATGTAGTAAATGAGACATAGGTAAATTTGTTGTGAAGGAATTTCTGTTACACCCCAGTTGGCTTTCCTACTTTACAAGCTCAGAAAACGGTGAACATCACATGCTATGTTTGTCTACTGTTTTATTTAATCTCTGGTATATTTCGTACTTCACTTTGTTATTTAACTTACTTTTATTCGTTTAATGCAGCATGAGAAGTCTGGAATGGCAGAACATTGTTTTGATAACGATCATAGGGCCAACTTGTGGGGGACGACCATCTTGGCAAAATGCAACAGTTCCTGGGAACAGAGAATTAAAGAGGCTTTGGCCATTTCCTACGAGAGGGGTACGCTTAATCGTGATGCTGGATTTCATTTCAGCTCCTCCCGAAAACCGGCCTTAAATTGGAAATCCGTCGACTTAAGAAACACAGACCAATACAGTTTGATAATCAAGAAAATATTTAGGTTTCCTTGACCCAATTAATTTTCTATACTCACGCCATCTCTTGACCTGACATTTAATTTACTGAAAACAGTCTTTTGTTCAGTAGCTCGAATTTTAATAGTGTTTTGATGTTGTTTATATATGTGTGGTCCTGCGCCATGGCGTAGCGTGCTAAGGCAGCATGCCTTGGTCCCTGGATATGGAAAGCGCCCCGGGTTCGTTCCCACCCATGTGGTGGGTATTATAGGTTCCAGGTATAGGACCAGCGCCCACTCAGCATCGTGAGGAAAGTGATGAGCTTACGCTACCTAAACTGCCCTGGTCACGAAAACCAACGTTCCGCCTGGGGGATGCCGAGATGCTGACCACATTTGTTCCCCGAATTCGTTGGATGATCGCCCACCTCTGCCGTACGTTTGTGGGAATTGATAACGATAATAATGATAATAATGATAATAATAGATGTTGTTTTTAGTAGATTACGTCCTCCAACGTTAAGTCATATCGGACGATGAATGAAATGGTTGAAATGCTACTCAAATGAGTCCGGGATCTATTCAGCTTAGAGTTACCCGACATTCGTCTTTCAGGATATGGGAAAACTTGGGAGAAACCTTACACAAGTAACTCACGCTGACTGAGATTCGAACTCAGGACCTGTTAGTCGTGAGGCAGACATGCTACTACCACGCTACCCAGGCGGACATGATGATGATGACTTTTTGTGTAATTTACGTCCTCCAACGTTAAGTCATATCGGACGGTGAATTCAGTGAGTGAAATGACGCTCAAATGAGCCCGAGGTCCATAGAGCTTTGAGTTACCCGACATTCGTCTTTCAGGATAAGGGAAAATTCCGGAAAAACCTTATCCAAGTAACTCACCCTGACCGAGATTCGAAATCGGGACCACTTGAACGTGAGGTATACATGCTACCACCACGCTACCGAGGCGGACATTGATGACGGCGACGGCGATGATGATGATGATGATGGTGATGATGATGGTGGTGATGATGATGATGATGATGATGATGATGATGATGATGATGATGACGATGCTGATGATGGAGACGCTTTTATCATACTTGAGGTTCATTAACTTGCTTTAAGTGCCCTCTGGGATTACTTTACTCCCTCCGCAAGGCTTGATACAGCGACCTTCTGACGCACGCGCTAACAAATCATTAGCACGACGGGACCTTTTTTTTGAGTACCAGCGGCACCTGCCGTTATAGTCGGCAATTATTGTGTTGATGGTGTCCAATAGAGCGTGCTACATTGTTAGAAGATACATTTTACTCAAATATTTTTGTTTCTTTGGACTTCTCATATTCTGCTGTTGACAGAATTTGGCGTTTTTACGCGCAGAATTAGTATAGCTTCACTAACGTTCTTTGGCTGCAAATTCGCAAGATATCTTTAGCTGAATTTATTCGAATTCGCCCATCACAAACTCTAACCCCCATTTGCACAGTGGACGTCATAATATTAGAGAATTATTCTTAGGAAAATCCCTTTGCAGAGTCTCTAATGGGGAAGGTAGCTCACGCTATTATCTATTTATAGCAAGCACCAGGCCTGAGAGTATAAACATATTACTAGATGGGTGTCAAGTTATCAACAAGCTTATACAAGCTACGATAACCATACGTAGTAGCATGATGCAATGATCGCTACCAGCAGGCTTCATTGCAATTTTTATCATACTTTCAAATTTTCAAGTGAATAGTACTGCTTATTAGGATGCGTTGATATCACCAATTATATATTATAACAAATTTAATTGAATCAAACCGTACCCTTGTGTTCTGGTGCAGAGTATTCAAAATTTGCCAAACTAGTATTTGCGTAATTGCATGGAAACGCTTATGTGAAAAGATTGCTGTCCATGATGGCTGACATTAATCTAAACAAAGGAATAAACTGAATCCTCAAACACACTGTGACCTAAAAAATTAAAACTTGACATTAAAAATGCAATTGCTGTATGTCATACCCAGTAACTGATGCAATTTGGAAAATGCATGTACCTACAAGTTTTCAGGAAGTGCTATAGTGTCAAAGGAACCTTTTGACCGTCGTGAAACTAAATTCAGTGAAGGCAGCCAGTACACATCCCCCTTCACTTATTTGTAGTGAACTATTAATTTATAAGTATATTTACTCCCTCATTAAACGCAACTACAGGATCATCATAATCACCATTAATCCATCTTCTTGGTCATCTTGTCACCTCAAAGAGGAAGGTTTGTAGCGGAACGTAGTGGAATTTTGTTCAACTTGTAGCGAGATTCAATGCAATGTGGTTGGCATCACTTTATGTATGGGTGAGTAATGCTCAGGTCATAAGGTAGCGCAATTTAGTTTGCAACTAAATATGCTAGTATATAACCCCATCGTTATAAGCCACGAATCAATTCAATGGCAGTCCAATTGGAATAATTGATAAATATTATCTTAATTTTGGCTAATTCATATACCCAGTCACAGTAACCTGCGAGCTAACATCTGTGTTTCCCCAATCGTACGTAACATGCAGCGTTAAAATCCCGGAAGGCTACAAATTTTGTTGTGTGTGGTGAACATTATATTTACCAATTTGCAGGTAAATGTCACAACCTTCTTATAATTTGATAAAATATTATAAAGTACCCGCTCAACTTTTTTCTGTAATTTTACGCATTTCATTTCCACAGAAACATTTTTTCAATTTTACGTCCTCCAACGTTAAGAAACATAGGGCGGTGAATGAAATGGGCGAAATTATGCTCAAATGTGTCCAGGGTCCAAGGAGATTAGAGATAGCTGACAGTAATCTTTCAAGATATGGGAAGCCCCGAAAAATACCTTATCCAGTTAGCGGAACCTGACCGACATTCCAAGTAAGGACCCCTATATTGAAAGCTACACATCACCAATACTAATAGGAAGAGAATTCTAATCCATATATACGTAGTTAAGTGAAAGCACCTCAGCATTCATGTGTGGATGAGCAAAACTCACCACAATGTTGCTTACACATTTCTAAGATAGAAATGTACATATTATAGCAGTATACACTACATGTATGGATTAGGCTGTAGTAACATTAAACCCATATGATAGAAGAACAGAAAGCAGTAAATACCTTTTGGTAAACCTTTCTTTGTCATAAACAATAACTGATTTGTTTGTTATTATCTCATATCTGGTCACAAAATCAAAAGTACTGTATAGCCAAAAATATATACAAGTGAGAGCAAATAGCTCAACATATATATTCAATTTAGAAAACTTCATTTCCCATAAAAAATTATAAGTTTTTTTTGGATTTTATCTCACTGTATGTTATACTTATTCATCGTTTGCATGCCATAGCAATGAATTGAATATACTTTATATTTAAATAACATAATGATAATTTGTTACTTATCTTTGCGAATATTTAGAAATATTCTTTCCGACTGTATAATATTACAAGTAGAGCCATCTCTGGGCAGAGGCACGCGTTCCTTCATTGCTGGCGATGCAAGCGTTGTGTACTGGTGGGCAACTTAATATAACAACAAATTCGTCTTATTAATACCGTATATTTATAACAAAACATTATTATATTTCACAAACACAACTTTCTCAAACCACTCTTCCAGAAAGGTTTGTTTGTCCAACTTCTCCAAATGTAAGATAAAATTTATTACTATTTCCTTGTTGTTTCAAGAAAGGTAACGGGACTAAATGTTTAAGCAACATTTAAAACTTAACCCACGGAAGAGATTTGCTCCAACAACCTTTTTGGTGATTAATGTTGTTGCTATTATTGTTGTATATTATACACAATTATAAGTAGTCTCCCTCTTTAATATGCATCGTTTAGAACTTATGAAATGCAGCATTTGAAAATAGAATTCGGGACTTGCGTAATATTGGTACGGGATCTTTATTTGAAACGAGAAAACGTCCAGGGTATGTATTATATTCGAACCATTTTGTAAGCTTAGACAGCGTTATCAGGTTTCTTGTGCTATATTGCCGACCGCGTGCTCTGCACAATTTGTTCCAAGTCTTCAACTGTCTGAATAAGAAACTAAGTGGGCGCCAGAAAAAGAACCGGAAACAAAAGCACATCAAGTGCACAAAGCGTGTATAATGTACATAATTAGGTCGATAGCAGTTCATTACATGTAATTCTACAGTCTATTCGTTTACATTCTATACATTCCAAGAAAGCTCAAATGAGAGATAAAAGTTGAATTGTAATACCCATAAACCAGGCGATATTGGAACATACGTCGTCCAGGGTTCCTTTCTAGGTTTGTCATTACAAGGTTTTGAAAACTGCACTGATTTGCAATTTTTCAGGTTTGATGTTTACGTAAGTATTTTAATACATTTAGTAGAGATTTTGTTTTGGAAACCTGCAAACAGCTAGTGAACTATGCCTTAAACTACACTGCAAGAAGGGTTAGGATTGCTACGGAGAGAAGTTGGCACAATGATCAGTCTTGATTTATGGTACAGACGCGAGAAAATGTATTCCGATGCGTGTAAGGCGGACCTACGGGAGGGAGGTGGGTTAGCATCAGTTAGTTGCGCCAGGTCGGTTCAAATTCCTTATACCTAACCAGTGATTTCGGTGCACAGTTACTTAAGCTTCAAAGAAAAATAAAAACAGCTTTGGTACATGAAACCTAGGTGGTTTTGTGCAACTCTCCAATACCAACTCAGGTATTTATTGATACTTTTCATATTGACGTTATGTTCTCTCTCTTCGTCTCTCCCACACACATTCTTCAACCACTTTAACCTCCCTTTCTTCCTTTTAAATGCATATCCAACACTCACACTTGTACTGTTATCTGGAACGAAATACATCAAACTTTCATAGGTTAGCGATAATTAAAATAATATTAACCTGCGCGGTATTTAAAATTAAGTGTGCCATGTTCGAAAAATAAGTACGTTATTTCCTTTGTTAAAGTTCTCAAGAACAGATTATATGGACATACTACTGCAATTAATATAACCACCAAGCTACGAAATGACTTGACACCAAATGACTTAACGACCAACGCAATAAATAAAATACTTATTTTGTTTGATTACGAAAGTTCATAAAAATCACATTAGTGTCACTGGTATGTCGGAGGTTTCACGAAGGAGTTATTTAAATGTCAGTAATACTGATATGATACATTTTACGTTTATTTTATCCTCCGGCGTGACAGACTCCGGCCTAAATAAATAAATGAATGAATAAATGAATGACTTAATGAATTAATGAACAAATGAATAAATACAAAATAAATAAATAATAACCCTCTCAATCGATCACATTGGAAAATGAACGAAATGATTTTTAAATTAGTACAGGCTCCATAGAGCTTAGAGCGCTGCCTTCCTTATTAGCGTTACAAAATATAGAACTCAAATACTTTTTAATGTTTCCGAATTTAGTTAGGTCACCCGGAATGGATTTATTTCGGAATGTACTGTGGATATTATCACCTCGTGGACGTCCTCTACTTCTATAACAAATAGTGATGAATAGCGGGTAAGGCAGCTATTTGTTGGTTTAGCCCAGCCATTTTGTCCATTAGATCACGCAGTGTTACAAGAACATATATTGTCACTAAGAATCACTTTTCATGACAAATAATTCGTTACGGGGATTCATTTCAATGATCATATCTTACATTATATCAAAATTGTTAATAATAAATCATTATTTTAATAATTTCAATAACAATTTGATCATTTGATTAAAATATTTGTAAATTTATAACTTCCTACATGTTGGAGCTTTTGTTATGTGTTATTACTAAGTATCTAACAGTAATTAAAGCACATCTTAATATATATTAACTGTCTATTGGACTGGTAGGAGGCCAGCGTTTACCTCAAGTAACGCTTAAACTGCTTATTTGTAGGCTATGTTCGGGATTCTATCTTAATAATATTACATTGATTACATTTAAATTAGTCAATTTTGCTTTAACTTTGCTTTAGTTCAAAATAGAATTATAAAATTAGTATTAGGTCAAGAGTATTTGTAAATTGTTTCAATTTTCGGTATTAATATTTGTCTTATCACTAATATTTTGAATTATTACTTTTCATTTAATTAGTATTTTATTTTTTTCAGAGAGTTCATATTATTTGGTTACTTATTATCCTAGTGTAAATTCTTATAATGACGGAATATTAACTCAAGTAGGAGATGTAGCTATTGTGTGAATATTTGAATATAAAGTTATATTTATTGTTTAGCTTGTATAATAAAACTTTAATTTTATTATCAGCTCTACTAGCAGGGATAGTACACTCACATGGCTCTCTACTCTTGTACAAATATTTATTTCCCTCTCTACTTTTAATATAAACAACTTGTTGTAGTTAAAAGGAAATACAGTAGACTTTAAGTGATAAGTGTTTTTAACCGGTTCTCTAGAGGACGTCTTTGAAATTTCATTATAAATTTAACTTCCTTTTTGCTATTTTAACATTTGCTTGTCTTAGCGTTCTAAGATCCAAATTGGCCCTTTCCATCTCATAGCCGGACGGAGCTTATTTGAAAACAAGCTTTAATTCAGTGTACATCAAAACTTATAGGTGTTGCCACTAAAGGCTCTGTATTGAATTTTTGGAGCTTCACGAAATATTTTCGACACCCAAGTAAGACAGAAGGACTTTTCCTTTTAGAAAATACAACTGCTGTGAAATTGTGGAATATAATCAAGAGTTAATCTGAAATAGCTGGCCTTACAAACTAAAATGTATCAGACATAAATTGTATGTTAAAACAAGGTCTACATTCCATGTGAAGTAACATTATCTTTATCTTTGACACTTTACAGTTATTTAAAGTGAGCCAGAATGAAAGGGAATTTTGACGACATTCCCAGAAGTAAACATATGTATTTCATTTCTCATGAAGCTGTTTTAAAAATATACATTAATTAAATTCATTAGATCCCATTTTGATATAACCGGGATATTCTAAAGGTTTCCATTTAAGGGGTAATTCGTTATTGGGAAACTTTCTTGTAAGTCTTGCTTGTCGTCCTTGAAGCGAAACTTATGTACTACTTTGGTATTTAACCTACTTTCGTGTATTGAGTTCCGTTGAGAGGATTTTCTCCATATTCAGGTGTTCCAAAGCTATACATTTTCAATGGTTTTACGACATTGAATTTTTGGCTACAAGGCAATTGTACAGAAAGTATTATTTTAACGCTAAAGTAAAGCCGAATGGAAAAGCGGTACAAACTTGCAGTTTAAATATCCCGCATGTTTCCTGACTGACGGCGATCACAGCGACATGCCGTCTCCTGAAACACAGAGTACACGTAGACCGTTGTAGATGGCCCTCATGTAACCGTTGTAGATGGCGCTCATGTAGTAATTGTTATGTGTGCAGCAATGTAACTTCGTTATTAAGAATCTTTTGCAATATATTAGAACAGTAAGGTTTTATTTCTTTGCAAAGTGTTTGCGAATGTTAACTGTAATAAGTGAGAGGTACATTGCACAAGATATTTCATATAGGCGAAAAAGAAACATTGTGTTTTAGAACTGAAGTCTACAGAGAGTTGTATAAGAAAAACACACTGAAGCTTTAACTTGTATATCTTCATTCCCAGTCCCTTGTTTCTTTTGTTGTTTGTCTTGGGTATATTTTCTGAATAACTCTAGTACGCTCTGAGTACCCTGAGGCAATGTTATATAAATCAAAACTTATGAATTATTCCTTCTCTCCAAATGAGAAGTGTGAAGGAGTATGCAGAAGTGTAAAGGAATGAGAAGGGGAAGGAGTGTACAAAATATTCTGAGGTTTTCTGGTGCATGATATCAGCTTATTTGAAGACGGAATAAACTATCAAGCTACCTTATTTATTTTTCTAAAGAAGACATAATACGGAACTGATACGCTTAAAAAAAGAAATTGTATGCCACAGGTTGGAGCAAGAGTCTGCCATGTTAATTATCAGTTCTCTAATGTAGTTTAAACCATACGCTATTAATTTTCCTTAGTTAATTTCACTTACGAATGAGCCTTATTATTAAAACTATTGGTCATGCTACTTGTGCTCACATGACTTTCTATGCCGCTTGGGAAAGTTGCCTTACAACCTGCTATATGACAAAAGTGTAGTTATTGTATAATGCAAAGGTATTTTTGATTTAGGTGCAGGAAAGTACATTATTCGTATGGTAGATGCGGACTTCATCTGAGATGCGAGGGCTCTAAATTATGTTCCAAATGAAGTGCCAGTTAAAAGTAATTGAACTGCCCGAATATTGAACTATTGCACTCATCTTCCACTACATGCGACAAAATAAAGCTATTATTGAAGTTCGAGTTTGGTTGGTTCACTCAGTATCCGTGATTCAAAATATGTGATGTTGCTATGTGACGTCTGTGTTATCGTCATGTACTGCCAGTTCTTACACGTCGTCAAAACAAATTCGGTGACCATTCGTACCTTAGTTTGGATTGTACAGACATTTTAATAATTGTTAAACGTGTTTTTGCTAAAATGTAAGAAGTGCAGTATCGTTCAGTGATTCGCTTTTCACTTTTAGATGAGCAAATCGGATAAAAGCGAAATGGAATGTCATACCTAAAATACTACACGGCAGCGAAGTATGGACCATAGCTGAAAAAGGTAAAAGAAAACTTCAGGCAAATAAAATGAAATTCCTAAGAAGCTATGCGGGATGTAGAAAAATCGACCACAAACGAAATTAAGATATACGTGAGGAGCTAGAGATAATCGACCTGAATGTCAGAGTACAAGAATATAGAGGTAAATTGGTAACCCATGTACAAAAAATGGAGAAAGAAAAATTACTACGCTATTTTGTGAATTATAGACCAGAACGAAAGGGGAGCATAGATTGACCAACAAATCGGTGGAACCAATTAATTAAATTATGTAGACTGCTACAGGCAGTATCGTTAAATCATGAAGGAAGAAGAAGAATAAGAACATGATGATAATGATGATGATGATGATGACGATGATGAACTGCCCCAGTTTATTGCTGCTACTGTTCTCAATAATTAAAATCTTTTATTAACTTTAATTAACCTTCATTAACTTTAATTAACTTTATTTAAGTTAGTTTCCCATTCTTTATGTAGTACATAGGTAGATGCCTATAGGTATTGCCTATCACTGTGGACAGAGAACTCTTGAACTCTTAAACCTCAGCTGGTCCAAACTGTCTCACTCCAAATTTTCCTTCCATGTTTTGGATCAATGTCACTAAACTTTAGAGCTTTTAAGGTGCTTAATCTGTTAATGAATGCATTGTACAAAGTCAATCATTACGCAATCTAAACTTTTCATTTATGCAACTTAAGCCTTTCCAACAAAAAAAAAAAGGGAGTCAAAATTACACAGCAAAATAAACAATAAATAAAATAAAAACATGGTTAATTTGTATTAACAAATCCTAAGTGCAGATGTATAGTTCCAACAAAAATGGACTACAAAGACTAAGGTGACTATGGTCACGAATGCTGCTGGAAAGTCTATGACGCCAGTCCCACCGTTACTGCTCCCACTGCATCCTTTTGCACCCTTTTTCCGTAGTGCCCATAAGTAACAAATGTGGGAGGAATCCTAAACTTAAGAAACAAGGAGTAGTATAAGTAGTAATGACGGGACTCCTACGAAATATGCAAGAGTGACGTCATGTGACGTAGAAGTGAAATGCGTAGGCTTTATCGCCCACTGCTACTACATAAAGCACCGCAGGCGATGACACTGATGATACATGAGATGAAGATGGAACACCGGTGGAATGGGATGGCGGGGGAAGCCAGAGATCCCGGAGAAAATCCGCCCCAGCGCCGTGTTGTACACAACAAATCCCACTTTGCGGTCGCCTGGGATCGAACCCGGGCCGCCTTGGTGAGAGCCAAGCGGTCTAACCACTGAGCCACGGCGTGGCCATGCGACGTAGAACGGCCATTCTCCCAATACCGGGCAGTTTAATATATTTAACTTTTTATCACCTAGAAATGCCTTCCCTAGTCATCACATTGACGCTAGCATCAAAGTTTGACTAACGGCTAAAAGCTACTGTATTCCCATATCGCCTTTAAACCTACACCGTAATCAGCAATCAAATAACTCAAGTGCTTATCTGGTTTAATATGACATAAATACAAGAACAACTTTTTCTGACTTTCTTGCTTACGAATGCTCGAACTTCTGTTACGAACATCATTAAACGTGTTTTAACTTGTTGCATCTATGTTTAAAAACTGTCCGTGTATTGTAAATAAATATTTCGCATTTATTCACTGTAATTATAACAGTCTAGTCCTGCGCCGTGGCGTAGCGGGCTAAGGCAGCATTCCTTGGTCCCTGGCCACGGAAAGCGACCCGGGTTCGATCCCACCCATGTGGTGGGGATTTTAGGTACCTGGTATAGGACCTGTGCCCACTCAGCATCGTGAGGAAAGTGAGGAGCTTACACTAGGTATGCGGCCCAGGTTACGGAAACCAACATTCCTGCTGGGGAATGGGGAGATGCTCACTGCATCTCCTTCCCGTATCGGTTGGATGATCGTCCACCTCTGCCATGCGTAAGTGGGCCTGAGGCCGGCAGTCGGGTTGGTAGGCCTTGGCCCTGTAAGGGCTGTCGCACCAGTGGTTAACTTAATTATAACAGTTTAAATCATCTTCGCATTTCATCTCAAAAAAGTCATTAAGTTGTGCAACTGGAAAACTAAACCTAAGTAGGCATATATAACATGAAGTTTCTCCAAATACTAAAACAAAGATCATATCAAAAGTGTGGCTAGAACATCCTCGATTTCTGCAACGTTGTCTCAACAGAAAAGTTTTGAAAATGTTTGCAATAAAGATGATAAACAATCAAACGTTCCAAAAGCTAGTAATCATGTAAATAGACGAGATAATTAGCAATATTGAAGTGATGTTATAAGGACTATCAGCCAAATTTAAATCTCTTTCTGGCTCGTTAGCCTCCAACCTTATACTTTATCTATAGCTATATAATTCCGAACATTACATGTTTAAATCAAGTTTCTCCTACTTCTAAAGAAAATGTTTGCTTCTCTGGCAACATTTGGAAGCTTGTTTAATTAAACATGCAACACTACAAACATCAGTGTTCTATATTTTGTGAGGATGATACGGATCGTAGCGCTCTCTGTTGTTTGAACTGCGAGTTGTACCATCCTCTGTTACTCTATTGGCTTGGCGGGAAGTACGAAATTTACATCTCAAGCACATCCAAAGTTTTACTGCCCGTGAAAATTTAAAGTACTAATACTCTGGTCTATATGAGCATTTTCTAAAATATCGTATTTTTGGAACCGTCATCATCCCTACTTATTACTTATTGCTAACAGGGAAATGCGAAACAAATATACAGCACGCCACTGACATTTATATATACAATCATTTAAAGAAGCACATCAACTTTAATTAACAAAAACCTTTATTTCAAAACATTTAATGCTAAAAAGAAGGAATCAATATTTATAATAATACGTAGTTACTGATGCCATGAATGATATACTTATGCGTTAATGTTTAAATCTGTTGCTAATTTGTTTACGTCCGAAACCTTCACATCGTTTAGTATTAGGAAAACCGGATTATGTCATGTTAGGTTAAACTAACGTTTCGACCAACCTCTCGAGGTCGTTTTAAAAGTTCAGGCTGACTTAGAGGACACACTACACAGCGTTTAATATCTTGGCTATCTAGTTTTTGTCATGTTAGATAAAACAAATGTTTCAACCATCCTGTCGTGTTTATCTTCAAAGGACAAGCTGCTGGACAGAACAAACTACACAACGTTAAATATCTTGGCTATTCAGTTTTTGTCATGTTAGATAAAACTAACGTTTCGACCATCCTGCCGCGGTCGTCCTCAAAGGACAAGTTGCTTGACAGAACACACTACACAACGTTAAATATCTGGGCTATTCAGTTTTTGTCATGCTAGATAAAACTAACGTTTCGACCATCCTTTCGCGGTCGTCCTCAAAGGACAAGTTGCTTGACAGAACACACTACACAACGTTAAATATCTGGGCTATTCAGTTTTTGTCATGTTACATAAAACTAACGTTTCGACCATTCTGTCGCGGTCGTCCTCAAAGGACAAATTGCTTGACAGATCACACTACACAACGTTAAATATCTTGGCTATTTAGTTTTTGTCATGTTAGATAAAGCTAACGTTTCGACCATCCTGTCACGGTCGACCTCAAAGGACAAGTTGCCTGACAGATCACACTACACAACGATAAATATCTTGGCTATTCAGTTTTTGTCATGTTAGATAAAACTAACGTCTCGGCCATCCTGTCGCGGCCGTCCTCAAAGGAGAAGTTGCTTGACAGATCACACTACACAACGTAAAATATCTTGGCTATTCAGTTTTTGTCATCTTAGATAAAACTAACGTTTCGACCATTCTGTCACGGTCGACTTCAAAGAACAAGCTGCTGGACAGAACACACTACACAACGTTTAATATCTTTGCTGTCTAGTTTTTGTAATGTTAGATATAACTAACGTTTCGACCATCCTGTCGCGGTCGTCTTCAAAGAACAAGCTGCTTGACAGGACACACTACACAACGTTTAACATATTGGCTATTCAGTTTTGTCATGTTTGATAAAACTTAAGTTTCGACCATCCTGTCGTGGTGGTCTTCAAAAGGCAGGCTGCTTGACAGAATACACTATCCAACGTTTAGTATCTTGGCTATCTAGTTTTTGTCATGTTAGATAAAACTAAAGTACCGACCATCCTGTCGTGGTCGTCTTCAAAGGGCAGGCTGCTTGACAGAATACACTATCCAACGTTTAGTATCTTGGCTATCTAGTTTTTGTCATGTTAGATAAAACTAAAGTACCGACCATCCTGTCGTGGTCGTCTTAAAAGGGCAGGCTGCTTGACAGGATACACTATCCAACGTTCAGTATCTTGGCTATCTAGTTTTTGTCATGTTAGATAAAACTAAAGTATCGACCATCCTGTCGTGGTCGTCTTAAAAGTACAAGTTGCTGGACAGAACACACTGCACAACGTTTAATTACTTGGCCAAGCCGGTTCACTGAACAGCACATTTTTCCTTCTTTCTTTCATATTTTCTCTCCCTTTTTTGTTGATTGTTTGCTTCTTTCTCCCTCTCTCCGTCTTTCTTACTCCGTGCTTTCTTTCTTCCTTTCCTCGTCTCTTCCCGCCCTCCCTTCCTTCGCTCCTTCCTTCCTTCCTTCACCAGGAGTGAATGTTTTCAAACTGCCTGAATCCAAAATGTTTATTTTTCTGAACAACGTTATGTGTCTGAGTTTGTGTGCTAAGGCGCACGTGCACCTCTTTTGTAAAAATATCTGTGAAGAGTTGAAGTTAAAGCAATTTAACATATATCCCAGGATATAAATTTAGATCTTCGAAGAATGTGACAAGAATATAGATACACTTTTAATATAAAAAACCCAACTCTAAACTATCCTAACTACGTTGCCGAAAGGATTAGCCAATTACGGGAAAAGGGAAGCCAATGTTATGAGAATGGATACATGTCAGTAGGGTAAGGCTATTTGTAACAAATGCTACGTAACAGAATCTGTTATGGGAGATACCATGTGTCTCGGTGTGTGTCTACCATCCGAGGACAATGTTGCTTTGTCACGTGTCCACGAGCGTTTAGTACACATAAACTGGTACCGCCCAGTATAACTGCTTCTATTCTACCAGCAGATTGCAGAAAATTTGTAACTAGCATCTATTTTATTTTTATAACACTTCAGGTCTAAGATTCCACTTGAAGACATGATTGCATCTGAAGAGAGTGTACATACACTGGACTCATCGTGTATGTGCGAAAGCCTTACGTAAACCTCCGGGTGTTTGAACTATTTTCCGGTATGCCTCCTCGCTTTGCAATGTGGTAGTAGTAGTAGTAGTAGTAGTAGTAGTAGTAGTAGTAGTAGTAGTAGTAGTAGTAGTAGTAGTAGTAGTAGTAGTAGTAGTAGTAGTAGTAGTAGTAGTAAGAGCAATGTAGTTTGATGCTTTGAGCTGAGTCTGGCTCCTTGGGTAGGGATTCGGCACGCTGGATCTGTTCACGAATCTGACGGTCAGTGAGCAATAAATAAAAGTGTTAGGTTCCAGGCTCCGTGATTAACAGTCGGCGGATTCTAAACTTTGCAGAAAGCAGTTAACGAGTAAGTAAGTGAGGCTTAGTAGAAAGTATTCGCCGTGTTGTATTCCCGGCTGCGAAGCAGTTTACGTGTGAATACTGGAGTTGAGTTTGGAATTGGTATGCAGCTCCGTGTTAGATGTTAAGGTGTTTGTAGGACAGAAGGAACGTTACAACACAAAGGGTCATACAGAAACATTGAAGTGGTGCGTCGAAGTGCTGTCTTTGTGTCGAATAGAGGGTGATTGTAAGTTACCATTAGTGACAAATAGGTGAACTTTGAGTCTTTTTGACGGTAGCCCAGTTTAAGGGAAATATATATTTAGGAAACTTTGAATCACTAGGGAGAGCTCGGAAATGGGTAATGCAACAAATCAAAAGATATATTTCTTATAAATTGAGCTGACGCACGGTTTATAAGTTGTGTTTTCTCGGGTTTGACGGACAGCCTTAGAGTTTTTCGCCCGTAACTCCTATAGTATTAGAACTACTGTTTCAAGTGACGGCTCGTTGCAATCGTCTAGTCGAGTTCTTTTGTTTTGATACTTTTATGTGTTTAAGATCACCTATCCTCCTTCTCCGACTCGCAGTTGACGTACCGAAGTCGGTTTCTCATCCGGACAATGCTCCCTCTTGCCAAGTATCTACTTGCACAGTTTTTACACCTTTACTTCTAAACTATAAGAGGAAGCAGGACGAAATGCGGCTCGTTCGATTAGTCTCTATGAGATGTACAACAATGGTTTTGATCACTTCTTTGATACGACGCACGGTTGAGCCGCTAGAGTTTTGGCGGGAAAATGTCGTTTACTTTAAGAGCTAGGTTCCACGCCATGGTTTGAAGGATAAGGACCAAAATCTTTATCTTCCTTTAACACGTGGTCAAAAACCTTATATCGATACCGCAAGTTACTTATTTAAAGTACCCGAATTTTCTACCAGTCACTATGTTAAAACTACAACTCCCTTAACCGAATCCACAGAAACAGGGGATAGTTCTTAAACTAGAGGAAGAGTCTGGCACCTCTCGCTAATCACTCCTGTCCTCGGTTCGCAAGTTAGGTAATGTGTCTCAAACCGGGCCATAAAATCGAGGTGTACATCGCGACTCTTACAACGTATTTACCGGAATCCACAACACATGTTTTTTAAAAAGATATTTGGGCCTCCCGACCGAACCGTTCGAGCAATCTCAAACAAATTTTCAAATCTTCACCTTCTTAAAGTAGGCAACCATATCTTGCAAAAGCAACTAGCTGCGTTCAAAAAGTAAGGTTCACCCAATGTTCACACGATATCTCTCGAGCATTTAGAGATAGAGGTGCGTTGATTGTGCCGTCGGTTAGCGCGTCGTGAGTTCTTAAAGTACACGCATTTATATCTTTGTCCTAGGCCCAACGGCGTCGCCACGGCGCCCCAAACTATGTATGTGCGGGAAGCTGAACTTTTAATTTTTCCTTTTTAGGGAAGCGATTTTTCGCGATTTTCTCCTAAAGTGTTAGAGCCAGCGACCTGGTTCTTGCACCGTTGGATTCGCCGTTCGGAGTTACGCCTTTTGTTCCGGGACCGCTGCCACTGCGGCCCGAAGTTAAAGGTACCCTAATTTTCGCGCGCTAATTTTTGTCCAACGTATATGCCCTTTGCCTAGCAAGGCTTTGTCCATCTGTAAAGGTTTGCCCGTTACAATTACAAATTTAAGCCAGATTAAGTTCGACTAATAGGGAAATTCCTAAAAACTGAGGACACTTTTGCTGTGCCATAAAATATGTTGAATTAATATATCTTCATTAACACCAGCGGAGACGGTTTTGAGAAACTAAACATTTTCCAATACTCTTCCAAGTAAAGATTTATAAACAATTGATCGATTTTCTTGAAAGTTTTCATGGCATTTTCTTGGACAACTGGTATTAAATACCAAGATTTGTATTTAACTGACCTTTCCGTTTCTTATTATGCTGCACACAGTACAGGTTTTTCAAATCATATCCGATCCATATCCGATCACGATCCATCTTTCTTTATTTCTTCACTTTCTGTTTATCGTGAATAGGATACAACATTTCACCCACGAAATGAGATTACACCAAAAGTGCATTTTTTCAAACTGCTTGAATGCAAAATATTTATTTCTGAAAAACGTTATGTGTCTGTGTTTATGTGCCAAGGTGCACGTGCAGCTCTTGTGTACAAATATCTGTGAACAGTTGAATTTAAAAAACGGGACAAATCTACCGGGATTTAAATTTACATCTTCGAAGGATATGACAAGAATATATATACACTTTGAAAATAAAAAACTCAACTCTAGAATACCCATTCTACGACGTCGAAAGGATTAGTCCATTCCGGGTAAATGGAAGTCAATGTTATGCAGATGGCTACATGTCAGTGGCATAAGGTTAATTGTAACAAAGATTACGTAACAGAGACTGCTATGGGAGATACCATGTGGCTCGGTGTGTGTTTGTTTACCATCCGAGGACAATGTTGCTTTGTGTCCACGAGGAATTAGTGCACATAAACTGGTACCTCTCACTATGACTGCTTCTATTCTACCAGGAGATTGCAGAAAATTTGTAATTAGTAGAGTAGATGCAGCGATCAAAGAAAATTAAGAAATAAACCATATCCGGCGAGCATTAAATACTTTTCATGTTAGAGCATTAAAATAAAGCATACCAGTTAGCCCTATTGACCGGTCCTTGGGTAAGCATACATCCCTTTATACGCCTAAACAGTTGCAGAAAGCAACGGGAAAATTCCAGTAAAACGCAATGCAGTGCTGTTGGAGGACTACACAGGCTACTTCAATGATGGAAACTGTCTTTTGTTTGGAGCAGAATCAGGTCCGCTACCGTCGTACGTTTAAGTGGAATTTCCCTTTGTGTTGTGCAACTGTTTCAAAGCACAAAGGGGTATCTGATTACGTGAAAGACAGGGGAGCTGGGCCACTTGACGTATATTTTTTAACTTTATCTTTGATTTTTTATTTTGGTTTAAAGATTTTCTTTTAAAAGATTTGTTAAGTAATAAGTAGGGCCCGGAAGTTATTGACCTAAAAATTATCTAAATAGGGCTATAAAATTCTATTAAAATATAACAAATGCACATAAAATGTAAAAAAATTACGCAACAAAAATTAACAATTTCCATCATATTAATACATTAATAGCCATCACAGACAAGTTATTAATATATGGTTCAAATAACCATATTTTAAAATTACCTTTCTCAATAAATAATACATGTACCATTGTGCATTCATCTTAAACAACTACCGTAAATATAGGTAAAATGCAAAGCGTAAAATGTATCAGACATAAATTGTATGTTGTAACAAGATCTACATGCTATGTATAGCATTAATTTGTTTATCTTTTACACTTTACAGTTAAGTAAAGTGATTCAGAATGTTTCCATTTAAGGGGGAGTTTGTTTTTGGGAGACTTTCTTGAAAGTCCTGCTTGTCTTGCTTGTCGTCCTTCTAACGAAACTTATATACAACTTCGGTATTTAGCCTACTTTCGCGTATTGAGTTGCGTTGAGAGGATTTTCTCCATATTCAGGTGTTCCAAAGCTGTACATTTCCAATGGATTTTCGACATTGAATTTTTGGCTACAATGAAACTCTGCAGAAAGTACTATTTTAACGCTGAAATAAGGTCGAACGGAAAAGCGGTACAAACTTGCAATTTAAATATTCCGCGTGTCTCCTGACTGACTGTGATTACAGCGACACGCCGTTTCTCAAAACAGCAGGTACAGCTGGAACATTGCAGATGGTGCGAAAGTTCTAATTGCAAGCTGTATAGCTTTGAAACTTAGTTATTTAGCACAATTTGCAACATATTAGGACAGTAATGTTTTATTTCCCTGCAAAGTAGTTGGGAATGTTAACTATAATATTTGAGAGATACATTCCCCAAAATATTTTAAATAGGCGGAAAAGATGCATTGTGAGTCAGAACTAAAGTCTGCAGAGAGCTGTTTAAGTAAAACTAGTTCAATCTTCTATCTTGCATATTTTAATTCACATCCTACGAGCTATTCTTGTTTTGGGGATTTTATAGATTTTTGAATACCTCTAGTGCGCTTTAAGTACATTAAGCCACTGTTATAAAGATCAAAAGCATTAATTATTCCTTGTCTCTCCAAATGAAGTGGCTATTTTCCGCATTATATAGGTAGAATAGATTTGGGAATTAACATTCGCAGCATTAGAACCATTATTCTTTTACTTGTATTTAAATTAACAATTGGAAACATCTGTTCATCTGTAGTACCGTACACTTACATAAATCTTGAGGCAAGTATATCAATTTTTTTCGATTTATTATGTATGCCTCACTTTATCATTTGTTTCGCACTCAAAGTTATTGAAGCTGGAACCTTTCCCCAACAACGTGGTCTTCAATACCAAATATTGATTGATCTGTTATTTTTCACAATGACCCATTAAAAATAAAAGCAAAAGGAAACCTTCAATTAGGGTTACTATAATTGACAACAACGCCTCTACAAGACTTACGTAATAACATGGTGGGGAGATGAAAGTTACTTCACAATAAGAAATCAATCTTTCGAAATCTAATTATATCTCCTGTTACGGCTACCAAATGTTGGTTTCGTAAAGTTCAAGTTAGTTACTTAACCGCTACCCAAGGTAGTGTTGAGGTCAGACTCCCAGTTAACATCTAACCTGAGATCACAATACCGTCCAATTCTGGGATTGTCTCTATTAACAGTTCAGTATTATATTGAATGAGTAACAAGCAGCCTAGAAAGTCTTAGAAACAATGTTTCTCATAGATACAATGGCAGGATAGGTGACAGAGGAATGATGTCGCGAAGAACGCTAAAGATAACGTAGGTATGTCCAAGTGGATTAGCTACCGGAATGAAGTGAAGGAAAGAAAACTCTAACCTAATATATGAAGTAGTTTATCATCCTTCTGTTCAGGTGTTTCCTGTATTTTAATATACCAATTAGTATATCGATTCTATAGTCGTTTCATCCAACTGTTCCCGACAACGTTTATCTAAGTTTTGAATGTTGTTTAATATTCTCCCCGTTTCTGCGTCAACAACCACCTTACCTTAAACAGAGGATTGTTCTCTCTGATATCTCTCTGATTTACGATTCCAGTTTTCAGTATTTAGATAAATAAATAAATTATAAAACTCTCAAACCGTCATATTAGACGATTAATGATGTGATGCTCAAATGAATTCAGGCTGCAAATAGTTTTGAGCGCTGCCCTCTTTATTGCCCTTACAAAATATAGAACTCAAGTACTTATTAATGTTTCCGTGTTTATTTAGTTCACCTTCCAAATTTTTCCGAAAAGCAAACCAAGAATTTTGTATTGCACATGCGAATATGGACTACAAACGCGTATAATATACAATCGCTGTCAGGTATATCGATTAGCTGGACTGTATTGTTAACATAGTTATCCATTTTGTATTTTAATTTTTATTTTTCAGACAGTGACAATCTTCTATATGTACAGTAGTTTTAATATTTTGTGAATAAGAGGCATCATGTCTTCGAAACTTGTCCTGCAGTACTGCATAACATTAAATAAAATGTACACTTTTCTTTAATTTATCCATTATTATTTTCAATTTGAATTTAAAGTAACATTTTGTAGTAAGTTAAGTAAACATCTGAACAATAATTATCTTGCAAGTGCATTTTGCTGTGGAATACTGACATTCCCAGACGGTGAGACTGAGTTGGGGTGGTCTCCTGATGATATTATAAGATGACACACACCTGTCTTTGCTGTCATTAATACACACGCAAGTGGTACGTCAATAACTAATAAATAATTATAGCAAGTGCGTAAATCGGAGATTTTGTAAGTGACAACACCTCAAACTCATTTAAGGCCATTCTCGTCGTAACGTTGTAGTTTGAAAATCTCATGTGTGTCGTCATATAACTTTCTCAACTCTTGTAAGAATTGATTTATGACATTGTTAATAAATTAGTTATGTTAAAGATAAATGACGACTTCCAAACCAAATGAACCACAAAACCTGTAATGAGCTCATTGGGTTGATAACCTCTGAATCTGGACATCATTATATACAGAAGGAACAGAAACTAAAAATAATTAGGAGTTATTGTAGATACAGAGCAAACACGGAAAAGTCATATAAAACAATTGCAAAACATGCACAATAAATACTAACAATGCTCAAAATAATGGCAGGCAGCAAATGGGGCTACTCAAAAGGAACCTTATATATAACATATAAATTGTATATAAAACTAGCTGACCAGGCGATGCTCGTGGCGCCTGTAAAATATGTCTGAACATATCTATCCAAATAAAACAACTTCCGATTAGTTGTTTATTTATTCTGCATTTGGCGGTTAACTTTACATACAACATAGTTACAATTAATTTAATAAGCACAATTGTTATTGATAAACAATATCTTTGTCTTTTACTGTGCTGTGTAAATATATAAAGATTAAGCTTTTCCGATGCTATTGGCTTACTTATTCCATTCTCTGTGCATGGTCAAAACATAAAATGCGAATAACTACCTCCCATTTGAGAAAAGTATAAGTAACGGAAAACTCAAACCAGTAACAAGGAACCTTTCAGAAATGGATCACTCATAAAAGAATTAGCAAAAGTTCTAGTTTTCTAGTTAACTATAGCAGTTAATCGGGATTTTTTATGCTTTATATATTACGATTGTAAGTATTTCTTATGCTTTTCCAGTTATATAAACCTTTTTAAAAGCATTAGTACTTTATATGCTATTTGCAGAAAGACAATATATAAACGTTTCAATATTCATAAAAAGATCTGAAAAAGTATGTATTTTAACACGCTTTTGACAGGTCAACATTCTTTGAAAATTTTTCTGTGCTATAATAATATTTGATGAGAGAAATATTTAAATATTTGTTAGCCGTATTTTTGGAAGCACGTTTAATTAAAGTAATAAAGAGATTTTTCCTTTTTGCTTTCTACTGAAAGACAGACACTCCTGGGAAAGACACAAGCAAACCCACTAAATCGATCAAATAAATGTTTAGGGGACCTCGAAACGTGTATTTTACGTGAAATATTGTATCCAATTTTGGGGCGGAATACAATACTTCTGCCTACTATGTACGTAATAGAGAAAGTAAAGCTGAACACAGTCATGCAGTGTCATGAACAATATCATAATTTGTTCACTAGTTACTTGCAATCCACTTAAATGACTTGAAAATGTTGCAGCGTGGTATTACCTTTAGTTGCGAGTTTATTCCTAGACTTACACTGAAAATCTGAAACGTTCACTTAACACAACTGCATTGTGATTATTTTTGACATCTGTAAAGTATAAAATTGTGGAAACGTAGAGTCAGACTGAAAAATTCAATGCCATAGCCGGGATTTGAACCACGGATCTTCTGGTTTCCGTCCAGCCGCACTACCATTGTGCTACTATGGCCAACGTGCCGATATGACATTAAATTCTCCTACTGACTCGTATTTTCCCGGTAAACCACTTAGGAGTTCTCATAAACACATGAGACAGCTACCTTAATGGCGACTTACTACATGTAAGTACTTTAAGGCCCGGGTTCAAATCCCGGCTATGGCATTGAATTTTTCAGTCTGACTCTACGTTTCCACAATTTAGCCTACACACGGCCAGTGTGAAAGAATAATTAATTTCCAAGTCTAAAATTGTTTGTGTGTGTGTGTCTCTCTCTCTCTCTCTCTCTCTCTCTCTCTCTCTCTCTCTCTCTCTCTCTCTCTCTCTCTCTCTTTGACATAACGAGTGACATTGGAAAGTTGGGAGAATTTTGCTGCACCCAACGTTTCTTCCAGCATTAAATTAATAGTTATTTATGGGGTTTGAGAGTTAAGTTGAGGATTATTAGCGAGTAAGCACTTCATCGCCTGAGGCATTACACATCAAATCTCGCTAGCTCAATTTTTAATTTTATCCATTACCAATTAAAGATGGACTTGAATTTATAAGCTTTTCTTTATCTTTATCGCGTCTACTGAAGGTTAAAGAATAATCCAAATAAAAGAAAATCCCCCAATTCTTTTAGACCTAATTCATGATGACAACGATAGCCGTGCATAATTCCTTCTGCTTTCTATTTATTGTCATGAAACTGTAATCGAAAGAAAGAATCTGCAACAAAGACGAATAGTACTCAAAACTGATTCTAGAGCGTGGTAGTCGCTATTCGTTAACGCAAAAAGTTCATCACAGTAAATTTTGGTATTCAAATATTTAAACGTTGTGTATGTTTTACTTACTTATTTACCTATTTATTCATTTATTTACTTGTTATCTCCCGAGATAGAAGTAACTGGTACGCACTCAATCCTCTTTGTTACGAACCCCAAATGATACACAGCTCTTTGAAGTTGTTTAACCTTTGCCCTCGTAATATTCAACTGTTTCTACTCACAATGCAATGTTGGTAATGAGACGAATCGTTTAGCTCGTAGTATTTGCAGTGTTCCCAACTATACCTATTTTCGGTCGTTCTTTCACTTTACTTTTTCTTCTTCTTGGTCTTCTTTTTCTCCTTATTCGACTTTTCGACATACATGTTTACGCACAAATTAAGAGTATCATGATAACTTTTAGGCAGTAATGAGACATAAAAGCAGTATTCAGAAGCGAAAATCTGAAATAATATGGAATAGTACTCAAAACTAATTCTAGAGGGCGCTACTTCGCTATTCATAAACTAAACAAGCTCATAGCAGCGAATTTTTGTATTTACTTGATATTCGAAGCTATTTCTGCGCTTTAGTTTTAGGTTATGCAACATGATATATTTATTTATTATTTATGTGTTGTTTTTTGTTATGGCCATGATGCTGTGATCAGAAGAATCAATCTGGAGGAGCAGGAAGTAGTCCTGAAAACTAATTCCAGAAGAACTAATTCGTACACAAAACAATATCATCGCCGTAAATGTTGATATTTAATTGATATTTCACATTTTGTTGTTGTTCATTGTTCACGCTATGCAACAGTTTACTTCTTTCTATTTATTTGTTATCTCCCGAAATGCAAATAAACGAAACAGAATCAGACGTCTTTGCACGACATCAAAATGGTTCGATCCTCTTTGCGTTTTCTTTACTCTTTCCTTTCGCGACTTTCAATTGTTTATTCTCATAATGCAATGCCTTCGATAAGACGAATTGTTTAGCTCATAGAGTTCGCAGCGCTACAAACCAAACGACTTTTTGTTATAATTTTCATTCCGCTTCTTCTTTTTCCTGCCTATACTCTTTTAACATTCATATTTAAAAAAACTGTCCTAATAATTTTAAGCAGTAGGGAAGGACATGAAACATTAATCATGAGAACACTTCCTCATTTGTACATGGATCCAAATCATAACAGAAACCTATGATATTTGAGTCTCGACATTTTGGTTGCTGTTCATTGATTATGCTATTATTTATTAATTTATACAATTAGGTATTTATTGACTACTTTATTTATTTAATTATTTGTTTACTTATTTATTTACATATTTATTTATATATTGAATTGTCTACTTAACAATATTTTATAATCAATGAATAATAAATAAGAAAAACTGGTACAACTAATATTGGCTCGTATGTAATATATGTTGATAATAGTAAGCTAAGGTATTTAAATCAAACTACCTTCTCAACTCATTCTTTCACGACCACTTGTCTCTTGTATTAAAATTATTACATATACTTTTACAGAGGAAAGTTCGCATCCCATTCCGTTGTAGATATACTTTGTATATAATCTGATTGTTCGAAATGTTGGCCAGCTCATGTCGTGTTTCAAGCATCGTGCTTATTATTTGAAACTATCAGAAAAACAGGAAAGAAAGCAAACGTTTCTGAAGTTTTACATTGCTGGACAACTGAAAATAAAAGCAAGTAGGTTGTGCCTTCCCTCAAAATGAAACAGTATTTCTATATTTATCATACTATTAAACTTTTTTCAAGATATACATTTTTCAGAAAAGCCTCGTTTTTTGACGATAGTTTCGGAACACAGAAGCTTGTTGCCGCCTAAAGGCCGAAGACTTCTTGTGGCGTAAACATCCTTAGCAAGTCACCCTTCGGTAGGGAAGTATAGCCGGCAGCCTATAGTCCGCAGATCTACGATACATAAAATGCCCTCAAGCCTCTGCCAAAATAGATTAGGATGCTGAGAACCACTGTGTCCATAAATTAAAATATGTGTTCAAATGCAGCTTATGACATTGAATTTTTCAGATTACTCTAATTAAAAACATCTATATCCCGGAGTAATGAACTTTAAATGATTAATTCTCTAAGAATTACTTCCTCAATATAAAATTTAACATAAAGTGTATAAGGATAAATATCCTGGTATTTCCGATATGACTTAACGTTGGAAGACGTAAATTACAACAAAAAAGATTCTGGTATTTGGGTGCTTACAATAGTAAGTCGCCACAAAAGTGTATCTCGACTATGAGAGCTTTAAGTGGTTTACCGGGAAAATATAATCAGTCAATTTGTAGGATTAAGGTCGCGTCGGCATGTTGACCATGGCAGCTCAAGTGGTTAGAGCGACTGCACGGATGCGAGGAGATACGTTGTTTTAATCCAGGCTGCGGAATTCAATTTTTTAAATGACTCTAATTAATTAAAAACATACATAGACCGCAATAATGTATTTAAAAGGATGGATTCTGTAAAATTAACTTCCTCACTATAACATGTAACTGGGAATAGCTCGAAAGTTCTTCATAACACAAATCAGAAGAAAATTTGATACAAATTGCGCGTTTTAAAGAGGTATATGCCCTTTGTTTATTAAGGTTTTGTCCATCTGTAACGGTTTACCAGCTATAAGTATAAATTTAACCAAGAATAAATTGGACTAATGTGACATTCCTAAAAACTGAGAACACGCTTTTACTGTGTCATGAAATATGTTGAAAATATATCTTCAGTAATACTAACAGAGAACTTTTTGAGAAACTAAACATTTTCAAAAATCATTACAAATAATATGTTATAAGGAGTGGTTTGATTTTCTTTCAAGTCTTCGTATCCCATTGTGGAACGACAATGGTCTCAAATATCAAGTTTGGTATTTAACTGAATTTTCGTTTTCTAGTTATACTGCTCAGAGGTCAGATATTTCAAATCATGTCTTCTGTGAATTAGTTTGGCTGTTAGGTCAATTTCAATAGCCAGGCGCAGTCATCTGTTTCCTCGCGTCCGTGTTTCACAATCGTAACCTACAGCGTTAAAATCCCGTGAACCTAAGAATTCTGCAGTTTGTTCATGCCGATCATGATATTCCTTAATTTGCTAGTAACTGTCACAACAAAAGTTTTCATTTTTATCTATAAACATTGTAAATATGAAAGTGTATGATACAAGCGAATGGGTGGCCATCTATTTCTGTAATGCGGACACATTGCCCTCTATCGGTAAAGTGGAGGAACTCGCTCTAGGCTCACCTAATGTCATGTGACGTGTTGGAATGCAATAATTGTTTTACTTACGGATATAGATAATAGACCGCCAAAGCTTGTTTATACGGTATGTAGCTTTAACAGAATTTGGAAAGTGTCTGAGAGAGCATAAGACGGTTCGTCCTTATTCCATATCCTTTTTGGGTCAATATTATTTATGCTTTGTTAGGAACAACGTGAGCAATATGCACTTTACAAGTATTAGATGAGAATCTTCGACAAACATTTTCTGTCTCATTGTACAACAACTTCTTAGAAAATGTGGAGGGTAAAAAAACTATTATTTTGAATCATTTCCAAATGAAACAAAAAAGAAAGGTGATGTACACTGTGATATCGGTAATGAAAAACAAACTTCGAATTGAGTAACAGCATTTTCGATTAATTTGGCTTTAATAAATGCTCTGTGGCTTGCCTTATTTAGTTTTGTTTGTTAATTATTATAATTATTTTCATTGTAATGATTATTATAATGATCATGATAATTATAATCATCATCATTATTATTACTATTATTACTATTCAGATATTGTATTCAGTATTGTACTGTTAAACTATTTCAATTTTCAATGCATATTTTTCAGTTAAATCCTAGTGAAATACAGTTATGCCTCAACTGATTATATCCTTAGCTCCTCACTAGTGCTATTACTACTACTATTTTTTTATTTTCCATTACTTCTGCCTTGGAAAATAAAATCCAAACCCCGAAATATAATGTATAAGTGTATTTACAGGTTTTAGCATACACTGTGTATTCACGCCTAGTATTATCTGAAACCACGTAATTAAACTTGTGCTGTTATCTGCCGTTGAAGTAGTACAAAATAGTTCAATAATACATCTACAGATGGTAGAGAGTATATTTTATTGCGTTCATGTACAGATTAACAAAGAGAACCATCATTTATTAACTATCGCAGGCTAATACATATAGCTAATAATACAAGCTAATACCTTTTTCTTCAAATCCTCACTTTGTTTTCAAATGTAACAATATGCATTACAAAATAAACAGGTATGCACCAGGATAGCAAACGTATGTCTTGCTTCCAGCTTTTAGAGTTCAGAACAAATTTTTTCTAACACTGCTACCTTAAGGGTATCCTGTAGTGTCAATTGCAGGCCGGTGTTGCAGGCCGGCTGCTATTATCGATTTGATGCTAATGGTTGCCTAATATTCCTAATTTCCCGAACATCCCTGTACTAAATGTTACAAGTATTATTAATAATATTACTTGTACTATTGTTAGTACTATTACGATTACTATTAAGCTGCGCCGTGACTGAGTGGTTAGACAACTCGACTCTCATCCGGATGGGCGACAGCAAAGTAAGATATGCGGTGGGGTGGGTTTTCTCCAGGCTCTCCGGTTCCTCCGTCATCTCTTTCCATCAGTTCTCCATCTTCGTCTTATGTTTCATCAGTGTCTCCGACTGCGGTACCGTATATAGTAAAAGCTGGCGTTAAACACTACACACATTACAATTACTAATATTATGACTAATACCGTTAATAATAAAGTTGTAATAGTGCCAAAAACTGTGAACACTTTACATTTAACCTAAGTATAGTACTTTTATTGATTAATGTTACCTTAATCGGGCATGGTTTCACCATAGAAAGAGAACTACTGGCTGGCCCCTACATTGTCCTCACAAAAAATGAAGTCATTGCTGTATAAACTGTTTGTTAAACTAATGGTTATAGGTTCCATATCATCCTGTAGATGACTTTTTTCCACATATCGTCGTCTATTCCTTAATCGGGTAAGCATAAGTTTTCCATGGAATTACGACCCCTAATCGCCCCTTAAACGTTTCTAATACATCTGAATTTTACCATCTCCAAGACACAAACACCAGCTTTGTTGACACTGTGTACCTTACAAGCAAAAACACATTTTCTTTGAACTAAAGGTTAATGGATACCTTAGTTCAGGAAATGGTCTTTGTTTTGGTAAACATTATTGCATTATTTCCTTGGGAACTTTGTCGTTATGAGCTTTTACATGGACTTGCAGAATGAGAATTAGCCAGCGTCCACATTTACCATCGCAACATCGAAAACTTCATTCACTTTATTTTAAAGTTTCCTTTAAGGATATATATTTAGACTTATGGAATCTAAACACCAACGTCCTTAAGAAAACAAGCGAATAGTCCTAATCTTTTTCATTGCAATATTTTCATTTTAAGACAAAGTTTTAGCGATGAGAGCAATGTTTAAAATCTGTACAAAACTAAACTTCAAGTTTCATTAATTTAGAGATATTTTAAGTATATAAAATATATTTGGTTAGTTACATCGTATTCTTCCACACACTTCATACTGAAATGCACGTTCCTATTTTATCTCAGTCACTCTGAAAACACATTTGGCAACGGAGCGCTTGATTGTTCCATAAGAAAAGCATGGTCCATAAGAGCCCATTGTGACTTCATGATCTGAAAACCGATATAGTGCCATCTGCTTGGCGTGAGTAGAAGCAGAGTTCCCACTAATGGAAACAAAATCAACAGCTTGCTTTAGATGTTCCTAAGTACATTCCTTTATGCCAATGTAAATGGTTCATTAGTAAGCTGTTATACCATGAAGTACTACAGGAGGAAGGATATACAAGAACTGCTTTTACTGAGGTTATCAATTACAAATAATCACAGAGCAACCATATTTAGATACGTTTGATCATCCCCTAATACTTACTAAACTCTCACATTGCCCTTGTATGTACGTACACAACATTACCAATAGATTAACGTTTATGTCTATCGCATTTAGACAAACGGATAAGACTTTTTAAAAGTATTTTGCGCACCATTAGTAAAGGTTATGTGAGTGAAATACTTAAGTTATCCTTTTTTGGGCTTTATTATATTTAACAGGCGCGCGCGCGTCCCCGCGCATCTCACACCCCTCCACACATATACACGTATTTTTAATTCACAAATATATGCGGATTTTTCCATAAAACGCAATGTCTGCGTGGATAGACGAATAGCTTACGCCATATCAATAAATAATTTCACACTTAATAGCGATATCACAAACACCTTATTCATAGACGAAAATAAGATATTTGCTTCGGGAAAATACGCCTCTATTTTCTCTGACAACAGATAAACATGTGCTAAACCTGCCACATGAATTGTCTTACATTAAAATACGTGTATCAGCCTTAGGCATATATTCTGCTGCATCTGTAACATCACCAAGAGGTTCTCCTCATTTTATTTAGCAGGCGACAAAATAAGATAATGCATCACGAAAAACCCTAACAATCGCCGAACTGCTTGTTATTTATATTAAGTAGTCACGATGCAGTGAGATGATGTACTGCTGAGTCAGATTCAGTTGCTTATCCACGACGATATTTCTCCAACACGATCTAACTATATGTTTGAGTCTTTGATATTTTCTGTTATTCCCGGTATTAGCTGAACATTATTACTTTATTGAAAATTCGTAGAGATTATTTGGCAAAATTTGGAACGTCGTTTATTGGGGAGCAAGGTAAATGAACAGAACGAAAAACGTTTGTTGACCTTTAACCAATTTAATCAAACCAGCTGCACTACAGAACATATAAATTTTGCGTGCATTTGAAAATGTTTTTGTGTAATACACATAAAAGTTATAAAAAACTGACAAGTATTTGTAAAGCTTAAATTTCTGTGAAGGCGCTAGGGATAGTTGATAAATTAATTTCATGAAATTATTGCTTCATAAACATTTCCAAGGCGGCTTTTCTTTAATGTTTATTCACCAGGAAAGTTTCGTTCGTAATATTTCTTCCAGGGAATTTTGAAATTATACATTTTTAGATTAATTAAAGGTATTATGGTTTAAAATAATGATTTTAAGGCTTCCATATTTCAGAAAATTACCATTGCCACCATTTCCACTTGTACTTTCAGTAAATAATGTTGGTAAAGTTGTTTGGATCTATGAGACTAGCATTTCTATGAGCAGCTGTTTTGAATAATTTGCCTCATTAATACTTTTTGTTCCAAGACACATAAAAAAATGTTATAAATTAATATGGGTTTATTTTAGTTATATAGACCCAACAAACACTAACCCTAAAGTCGCATTGATTTTTAAAATATTCCGAAAATGCAAAAGTAAGCCTTAATGATATCACACTTGCTGAGAGCAGTATTGCCATCTGTTGTTAAGACTAAGGTTTCCATCAATCCACTGTCGAAGTAACTGAACTGCACTTTCTCCACCATGTAATTTCCTATTACGCAGAATTTCAAAAAATTACAATTAGTAGTACAAGTGTAAAGGTTCAACTTTTAATTCTTGGAGATATATTTACGAAAGACGACGTTGTTTGTAGCATTAATACATACATGTCAGGTTTTATGATGTAACGTACACAACGGACTTTAAATATTTCCCAAATGATTGTTCAACAATATTGAGCGGGACATTTTTATATCAGGAAGCGCTCAATGTTGAATGCTACAAACTCATTTACGGCGGGTTTTATGAATTTAGAAACGTGATATCTAGTATTCCTGCACAAAATGAACAATAAAAGAGAGATTATCTCACGTTTTTCTCTTCTTCAAGTATCTGGGTAAAATAGACATAGGGAACATTGCTGACAAAGTAAAATATATGAATAAATATGTAAACAATTTACTTAAATATGCACTAGTCCCTTAAATATTCTTATGTATGCACTATAAAACTTCCGTAAGAAGTAGCTTACAAATAGAAACAAATGTATTACTAACATTTATACGTTTAACCTCCAAGGAATAACACATGTATATATGCAAATTGAGAGCTCTATTAATCACACATTATTAATCACACATTATTTTAGAAGCGTGTGGCAATTGAAGATTTAGAGATTTAACAACCTTTTTGGATACGTTCACAGATAGTTTCTTAGATTTAACTCATAGTAAACTTCAAGAAAATAATACGACATAATTAGACACAATTGTAAACATTACTGTTCACTAGGACACTAGTGTCATCTTCGAATGGAGCTGTACTTGCTACATCGTTTATTGGTACGAAGTGAGAGGTCGCTTATATAGATCAGAAGTAGCAAAGGTACTAACACCGAATCTTGGAATACTCTCTATGCTACTTTCCTGCAATTTGGTGTCTGTTTTTCATAACCGATATCGCTGTTTACTTCAACATTTCGTTTTCTTTCATCTAGATGTGATACAGTCCAAGTATTTAATTTACATTCCACACTATAAAAGAAAATGTCGCACAGTGAGCCAGAAAATATTTGTAGCCGATCTCACCTTTTATATATATTTCGTAATGCACCGGCTGTTCGTGACTACAGATATAAATAATATTGACACAAAAGGATTTGAAACAAGGATGGACATCCTGGACCTTTCCTTGACTCCTTCCAAGTCCAGGAAATGCTCCAGAGGGTACAAATAGCCTTTGGTGGTCTACTATCTACCTACGTAAGTAGAGGAAGGATTGTATTCTAACCAAAAATACGATATCGACATGGCGGTCCGGGTGGCTCAATTAGGCGCTCGACCATTCATCTCATGGATGTGGTTTCAAATCCTGTGCTCACTGTTTTAAGTGACTGTGCTGATACCATCCTGACAATTGAAATCGAAGTTGAGGTACACGGGATTTATTTATGTAAATGGAACATTTTTGAAAAAATTCTATTGCCTCAAAGCTAGCCCTAATGCTTTTGATTAAAGTAACAAAACTTAAAGATATTTTTATGTCAAACGAAATGTACATCTTGAATTTTCTGCGAACGTCCTCGCAAGTCACCTTCGTTCTGGCTGACAGTTCCACAACAGGCGGGAAATAAGGGATATACAAAATATTACTGCACAAAATGTGTACACCTCCTTATAACACGCAATTTATGGGAAATACATCTTTATGGAGTTTATATATCTCAGATAATCCCAGTAATTTGCACTTTTAAAAGTCTATGTATTTATCACATGGCGCTGTACTTCAATATGTGGCCAGCAGTTAGCGCTAGCTAGATCCAGTCTGGCTACGTCAGCTCTACAGGCTAGATGGCGGCATCTTCGCTGATGTATCCTGTTCTAATTGTTACAATGCTATTAACAACCATGAAAGAGCATTTGTTTGTTTTATCTACAAATAAAGTGAGAAATATCCTATAAAAGAGACGCAGGTAATTTTGTAGTCATTCGGGATTAGAAAGCGGCATATTTGGATTAGAAACCACAGCGTTAGTGCAGAAATGGCTGCGCAGGGTACTATACAAGGGCAGCCTACTTGATTCTTTGTATAGCAGATTCGTACTGGATTATCCCCTGTTACGGCCGATGACGTGGATGTGTGTGTACGCTAGACAAGCTTTATGAGGATGGCTGACGGATGCGAGTCATTCATTAGTTTCTGAATATATAGTTGCATATTTTGTATATATTATTGACATAATTTTAATTAGACTGAAGAGTTTTTAAAGCAAGTCATGTGGGAAACGAAGTGATTGAAGGTTAAGTTGCTTATATATGTAGTCTTAGGGATTTCATTTGAATTTGTTCTAAGTGACCTCGCTTTTACTGTGTCGCAAAACTGTGACACACCAAAGTGTAAGTGGAAAACAGTGGTACCTAGAGTGTGGTTTGATAGTGTGCAGTGTACTGTGTAACAGTGACGCGAACAAAGGCTAAAACCACCCAAAAACAGCGTGGGACGCGCCGCTGCGTGCCGTTGTTGCACGCAACGCTTGGCGTCCCCAAGCCACGCTGTTCCCAGCAGCCACCGCGAATAGCGGCCAGTGACCTCCGCTCCAAGATGGCGGTGGCAGTGATAACTACAGCAGCAACTGCGGCAGCTCCACCACTAGCCACCAGTCAGGCGGCTGGCAGTGGAATAATGCTCCAAGGGGACCAGCGCGCTCTGTTTACAGCTGCACAGGTGGCGCAGCCCAACCTCGTCCCGCCATTGCCCAAAGCCGCAGCAGCCAATACTCCTGCCTCAATGGACCTCAGTGCCTTGGAGGACGAACTACTCGCCCGGAAGTATGCCCAGCTGGAGAGAGAGGTAAAAGAACTCCAGAAGGAAATCCTTTATCTCCAGGAAATCCTGCAAGACATGGTCCCGGAGTCCCGCGACTTCGGCAAAATAGCCATTGACCTAGCACGCTGTTACCAGGAACACTCAATTTAAAAGAGGCACCTGGTTCAGCTCGCAGAAGGCTGGCAGGCAGCCCCGGCTAGGAAGCACCCCCATCGTCGCGGCAGCGGACGCGACAGCGATTCTGACGGCGAACGGCGTGGGCAGCAGCCTGTGCTGTCCAATAAAAACAAAAGAAGGCACCTAACACCTCAGCTCTCCACCGGAAACCGCTATGCGGCTCTATCCTCATCGGAGGAAGACGAGGATACGGAGCAACTTCCCCACCCTGCCACCATCACGAAAACCAAATCCAAAGCCCCAACGGCCAAGGAGGCCACAAAACCAACCTAAAGAACCACTCACTACCACCAACCTACCTACACCCAGCCACACCCCAACAACCACAACAACTACAGCAACACAGCCTACTAACAGCCAAAACCTCCATGCATCATAATTCCCGATGCCCGGCAGACAACCAAGGTGCTCCAGATCCTCCGTGTCTCTCTCCCAGGTGGCTCTTATACCCTACAGAACACCAGGAGCTGTCTGAAGTTGTTCCTGACCAAGAAAGAAGACAGCCTACCCACCAGGAACAAGTGGAAGGACGCCGGGGTCGAGAGTTACAGCTTTATCCCCAGGAGCGACCAGCCCCTCCGCTACATCATCAAGCGCCTCCCAGAGGACTTGGAGACCGATCTCATCAAAGAAGATCTGGAAGCGAATGGGTACTCCGGCGTCCATGTCCGGCGCCTGATCTCCCGCGGCAGGCCTCTGCCAATGTACCAGATGACCCTGGATAGGACCACAACCAATCAAAAACTACTACAGGCTCGCGAGGTATGTCACATTCTCGTCACCGTGGAGGTCCTCAAAACGAACCATAACATCACGCAGTGCTTCAACTGCCAACAGTTGGCGCACACATATAAAATGTGCCACATGACCTCCCGATGTGTCCTCTGCGGTGGCCTCCACCGCTTAGCTGACTGCCCGAAAAAGGCCACGCAGGACGTTGTACCCCTTTGTGCAAACTGTGGGGAGACGCATCCTGCCAGCTACAGAGGTTGCGAGACGCTCCTTAACGAACGCCACCGCCGCCAACTTGCAGCCATAGCCAGGGCACCCCCAAGTGCGCAACCAAGACCCATTGCCAACCCGGCTCTGGTTAGAGATGGCGTCTCTTTCGCAGGCGACATGACGGGACAAGGCGCAAGAGTGCCACCAGCTGCTGGCCAAACTTCAACAACTCCCCCCTGCCGCCCCCAAAATCCAACCTCTGTGGTCCTCGTCCCGAGGGGTGGGCAACAGGAAGTAGGGGACCGACTGATGGGGTGATGTACGGTGGGGACTTGGTGTACCCCAGGACCGCTACGGCTGCCGAGAAGGCCCATCAGTAACCCCGAAAACTAACAGAAGAGGCTCTGGTATTTTCCCCCAGGGACCTACTACGGTAGGTACGGGATTGGCGATCCCGGGGTCCCTAGCCATTCACCCTCAGTTCATCCCCTTCATCTCCATCAACTGTGCCACGTGTAGCTACTGCTTGTCAGTAAGCATCACATTCTTCCTCTTCTAGTTCTTTATTATTATTATTAGCACGTAAGGTCTTAGGTTTATAACTCCTGTCTCACCAGCAGGGATCTCTCCTATCTCCGTGGTTCTGTCGCACGGTTTTCAGCGCGGCTTCCGACATGTGTGCTCTCCGGAGGTCTCAAAAGTGAAGGTTGAGCGGACCCTTCGCACTGCCCCTATGTGTAGCCTTAGTTGCGGAGCCCGTCCACACCGTCAAGTACACCCACGTAGCTCCTTGAGAGCCCGGTCTGTGTTAATCTCCCGACGGCCGTGTTTGCCGTTGGGTTAGTATCACGGACCGGACGTGTTACCGCTGACGGAACCCCGGTGTAATCAACCACAAGTCTCCTGAATCCGCGTCTGCCCTTTATGCGCAGCGCGGCCTAAAGTGGGGAGCCACAGGCGGGTATACCTGTGGTAGGGGCATAAAGCCAGGGTGTGCGTGGTGAACGGTTTACCCATACGGACAAGCAGTGGATATTGAAGGGTAGCTTTTCTGAGGTACAAATGACATCGGTCATGGGTGGGGTCCCCATGACGGCACAGACCGTGATGATTCGGTGTCTTTCTTTTTTTAACCACCGGATGGCAGGCTGACGCCGACGGTTCCGGATGAGGGTCTCTATCATCATGTCTCCGCGCAAAACCTCCTTCATTGACCCTTATTTATTGATGACCTTGGCATGCGATGGAAAAACGTTTAAGGATATTAGCCCATTCTACATAAAGCGTGAAATAGACAAGATCAGTGGCCCTGTCAAAAACGCTATGCGTCTCAGAGACGGCAACCTACTTTTAGAGACCACAACTGCAGAGCAATCTAAAAAACTGCAAAAGGCAACTTTGTTGGGCTCCTACCCGATCCGGGTAGCCCCACACAAAACTCTTAACACCTGCAGAGGAGTAGTCACCACCTCCAGCCTAGATGGTGTAGCGAACGAAGAAATAGTAAGTTGCCTCTCTGATCAACTTATTTGTCAGGCGTACCGCTTAACACGGAAACAAGATGGCAAGGAGTACCCACTACGTACGGTATTTCTAACTTTTGCTGGGACGAAGTTACCCGAATATATATATTGCGGCTATGAACGTGCTAGCGTCCGCCAGTATGTCCCGAACCCCATGCGCTGCTTCCAATGTCAGCGCTTCGGACATACTAAGGTCACATGTACCAAACCTGCTCTTTGTGAGCAATGTGGCCTACCGAAACACGACGATCCTAACTGCAGTCGAACACCTTGTTGCGTGAACTGTGGTGGTAGTCATCCCTCCAGCTCGCGACAGTGCCCAAGATTCATGGACGAAAAAAGCATACAGGAGCTACGTGTAAAGGAACGCCTGACTTTTCCAGAGGCACGACGGCGCTTTGAACAACTAAAGCCAGCTACCACTATTACTGGGTATGCATCAGCAGCTCGCCGTACTCCTAATACCACTGTTGCTGTTCAACACGTCCCTGTCGCCCACGCATCCACGCAGACCTGATTTTCTAGCCGTTAAACCCACGTCTCAGACTGTTTGTATATCCACCAGCACAGCCTCCGCTTCAACCGTACAGACTCCAGCCACCAAGCCATCAGCGGGTACCAACCATCCCGTAGTATATGCAAAAAACCGCTCCCGACCACAACATAGATCGCGAAGTCGCTCGCCTTCTATTAGATCCCGGTCTCGTTCTACGAGCCGTAGGAGTTCTGGCTCCCGATCATCAGCGGAGTCACAGGAGGCTAACGATTTTCGAATCGTAGGGCCCAAGTCAGCCAAGGTCAAGAAAAAGGTTAAAGCGGCCCATTAAAATCTTTTTATGGAAATAATCCAGTGGAATGTCAATGGTTTTCGAGGTCGTGCTCAAGACCTACAGCATTTAGATTCTCAACGGTCACCGTCAATAATTTGCCTCCAGGAAACCCACTTACATCCCAATCACTCGTTACACCTTCACTCTTTTTCGGCATTTAGAAGCGATTCTCTTGCAGGTATGCGTGCAAGCGGTGGCGTTGCTACCTTAGTGGCGCCTAACATTTCCGTCGCCCACGTTCCTCTCACCACACCATTGCAAGCTGTGGCCGTCCGGATACAGCTGGAGAGCATCAGTTTTACCATCTGTAACGTGTACCTGCCGCCGCTCTGTATAGTTCCAGAGCGGGTTCTTCTAACGCTATTGGCTCAGCTCCCCTCACCACTACTCCTTGTGGGAGATTTGAATGCCAAGCACACGCTCTGGGGATAAGACACTGATGACGCCCGTGGATGCCTCCTCGTAGACGTCTTCGATAAGTCTGACCTGCTTCTGCTAAATACTGGTGACCCGACATTCCTATCATCCGCTTATGGTACACATTTCGTACTAGACTTTTCTTTCTGCAGTCCGTCATTAGTACCACTAGTTGAGTGGTCAGTACTTTCCGACCTCTTTGGCAGTGATCATTACCCCATTAACATTCATCTTTCTGGCCGCCAATGTGTACCTTCTCGACATCCTCGCTGGATTATTTCCAAAGCTAACTGGGGAAAATTCCAATCCCTCATACACCTCATCGACGATGGTTTCGACACCATCGACGAAATGGTCGAATATTTTACTTGCTCGATCCTGCTCGCAGCAGAATCCAGCATTCCTCGAGGTTCACCTACACCACGTCGTATCCCTGTACCGTGGTGGTCCGAGGAATGCAGTTTGGCTGTCAAAGCACGCAAACGTGCTTTGCACGTTTTTCAGCGGCACCCAACGGAAGGGAACTTCGCCGCCTTCAAACCTTCTCGCGCTAGGGCACGCTTTATACTGCACAAAGCAAAGCGTAAATCCGGGGAAGCCTATGTGTCTTCGCTTTCCCGGCGCAGCTCTACCCAACAAGTATGATCAGCTGTTCGGCGGATGTATGGCAAGTATCGCCGGATGGTAATTCCCGGCCTTGCCATCAACGGTTCCATGTGCACCACCGAGCAGGACATAGCTGAAGCCCTAGCTACCATATTTGATGCCACGAGCCAAACTGCCCGCTATGACGCTCTCTTCCTGCCTATTAAGGAAAAGGCGGAGCGGGTAGCACTTAATTTTAATAGTGACTGCACCGAGCCGTACAACCAACCTTTTACCGCAGCCGAGCTCGCCCATTCTCTGGCATTAGCAAAGGATTCTTCTCCAGGTCCCGATGACGTACACCGACAGATGCTGCTACATCTTCCATCTGAGGCGCTATGTTTCCTTTTAAATATCTATAACCACATTTGGCATGAGCGGGTTTTCCCTTCCTCCTGGCGAGAGGGTATTGTCATCCCCATCCCGCGACCCGGAAAGGACCGCACGCTACCATCTAGCTACCGCCCCATTTGCCTGACGAGTGTCATCTGTAAGACCTTCGAGGGGATGATAAACGCTCGGTTAAATTGGTGGCTAGGAAAACATAACCATCTGTCCAACTTGCAATGCGGTTTTCGTCGCCATCGCTCAAGTGTCGATAATCTAACACGCCTTGAGGGGTATATTTCCGATGCGTTGCTACTGAAACAGCACGCCGTGGGCGTGTTCCTCGACCTGGAGAAGGCTTATGACACCACCTGGCGGTACGGCATACTCCGTAACCTACATGGTTACGGTATGCGTGGTCATCTACCCGAATTCCTATGCAACTTTTTAAAACTTCGCCGTTTTCGGGTTCGCATAGGAAACACGATATCACGGGAGCGGATACAGGAGAACGGTGTACCACAAGGGGCGATTTTAAGCGTCACCCATTTTGCCGTAGCGATTAACGGCATCACTAGTGCCGTTAGAAGTGGAATTGCATCATTCCTCTATGTTGACGACTTCGCAGTTTACTATAGGTCTGCCAACATAGATCACATTGAGCGCCAACTGCAGCTGACCATCACCCAGCTAGCAGCTTGGGCGCTTCAAACCGGCTTCCGTTTTTCAGCTGCGAAGACGCAGTGTATCCACTTTCACCGCCTACGAGGTATTCACCCGCCTCCTGATATTAATTTGAACGGCACACCCCTGCCATTTGTCTCGCACCTGAAGTTCTTGGGCCTCTACTTGCACCGACAACTCAATTGGGAGCACCACATTCGTCACCTTCGAGCCTCTTGCGATCGTTCTCTTCGGGTGCTGAAGGTATTATCTGGAGCATCTTGGGGGGGCGATCGCACGGTAATGTTGAGGCTGTACCGCTCTCTGGTTCGGTCCAAGCTGGACTATGGCAGTTTTATTTATGGCGCAGCGACCGCCTCTAAACTTCGCCGTTTAGACACCGTGCATCATACTGGCATCCGCCTTGCCACAGGAGCTTTCCGCACCAGCCGAGTCGACTGCCTGTATGCAGACTCAGGCGAACCTCCACTTAATATTCGTCGCTCGCTGTTACTCTGCTCATATGCCTCGAAGTTGGCTAGTTATCCCAATCATCCTTTTTTCAAACCAGTTCTCTGTCCAGATCTAGTCCACCGTTATATGCGCCCTGGTTCTCAGACACGCCCCGTGGGAATAAGATTTCGGGATCTACTACATTCGCATGGCCTCCGAATGCCTCGCGGGAAGAGGTCGTCCATCTGCCCCTATCCTGCATGGCAGCTCAATCGTGCGCAGTTCGGTCTCGCACTTTCAAACAATTCTAGACCCGCTACTCCACATTCGGTGTTCCAACAACTTTTTGCCGAATTACTGGGCTGTTACCCTAACTATGTTCCGGTCTTTACAGACGGTTCTCAGTTAGGTAACGCTACGGGTTGCGCGTTCTTCGTTAACGGTGAGGCTCACAAATTTCGACTTCTGGACTCAACTTCGGTCTTCTCAGCAGAGCTGTATGCTATTTACTATATGCTCCTTTTTATTTGCAAGTTAGCCCCTGGCTCTTTTATTGTTTGCTCCGACTCTCTCAGTGCTCTTCAGGCCTTGAAACAGCACACTGCCGCTCACTCTCTTGTTTTAAAAATACAGGCCCAGATCTCGCAAATGCTCGGGCGAGGATACCATTTTGTTTTTACTTGGACCCCTGGGCATATGGGCATTTCCGGGAACGAGGAGGCGGACGCGGCTGCTAAGTCTGCTTGCCGTTTGCCCCGGAGTTTAACAACTACGGTGCCGTACCAGGATGTGCAACGTTTTTCCGTCGCCAGCTTCTATCTGCTTGGCAGCAATCCTGGACTGCTTTAGAAGGCACACAACTCCGGGCAATAAAGGAAAGCGTACAACCCTGGCTGACTTCCTGCAGGGATAACCGGTGAGCGGAGGTGATACTCACCCGGCTGAGAATTGGGCACATACGAGCAACTCATGGCCATCTGCTAAGAGGGGATCCGGCCCCTGTGTGTACCTCGTGTTCAGTACGCCTCATGGTGCGGCACGTTCTGCTTGACTGCCCGCAGTACGCCCGCGTTCGCCAGTCTTTGGGCTTGGGGACTAACTTGCACGGTGTTTTAGGTAACGACCCAGTGGCCGTGGACAAGGCACTGCGGTTTGTTTATGAAATAGATTTTAATAAACAAGTCTGACTTGTGTTTTTATATTTATTGCTGTTAGATATTTTAAATTATTAGTCTTTACATCGTTTTTAATGTCTTTTTAACATTTGTGTGTTTTTATTGTTTTTTACATTTTTATCTAAATTTTTATAGTTTTTAGGTTTGTGTTGACTTGGGGCCCAAATGACCTTGTTGTCGACGGGCCCTTAAACGCCACACTCACTCACTCACTCACTCACTCACTCACTCACTCCCCCCTGCCAGGCGCCCTCTGGTGAACTAGAAGGACTCAAAGAGCTCTTTACTCTGTTTAAAGAGCTCAACTTACATAAACTTGCTCGGAAGGTACAGCCTTTTATCGCAAGATTTAAGAGCTGCACCAGCACCTGGGAGAAGCTAGGAGACCTCATATGGCTTCTGTCGGACATCTTCGAGTAAGTGGCTCAAATAAGGGGAGGTACATCTCTAACTCGCGGGCTCCTGTGGAATGCCAACGGCATCTACAGGCAGCAGCACGAACTTGAAAGCTACCTGCGGCGTAACAAAATTGACGTCGCATTCATTTGTGAAACAAAATTAAAGCAGGAGCACTCTTTCAAGTTCAGGGTTACCAAATACTTCGAACCGATATAATAGGCAGACAGGGAGGAGGAACAGCTATTTTACTAAAAAACAAAGTTGCTAATGCTCCTGTTACGCTGCCACCATTGGCAGCGTTAGAGTGCACGGCTCTTAAAACGCGATTAAATAAAAAAAGGTGATGCTGGTGGCCCTTTATCGGCCCCCAAACTCCCCCGACTGTAGACGCGACCTCGAGCAAATCCTCACTTTGGAGGAGCATGTTATAATGGCAGGAGACTTCAACGCTCAACACCCCTAGTGGTATTTACGTCGAGAAAACGCGGCTGGAAATCTCCTAGTAGACCTTATAACAGAAAATGACGATCTCGAGGTGTACTTCCCCCCCGAACCCACCTTTTGGCACAAGTCAGGGCACTTCGACCCTGAAATCTTGGACTTCGTCATTACAAAAAATGCGACATTACCAAACAACTTCACTGTGTATCACAGCCTAGATTTCGACCATCTTCCAGTGCACTTTGATATCAGTGGCGCCATCACGGCCGGGCTGGCCGGCCCTCTGAGGCGCACAGAAACAAACTGGAGCAAGTTTACCCTTGAAATGCACGGGATGGCTCAGGCTAGGCTGTCATACTACAACGAGGCGGACATCGACGTCGCCATTGAAAACTACACCGCCTCGCTGCACACGGCCAAAAGAAATTCCACCAGCTAAACCACAAGCCCGTCTAGTTTTTGCACGTACCCTGAGGTGGAGCAGCTCATTGCCAGGAGGCGACGCTTGACGAGAATTTGGCGGCTTACCCGCCAGCCTGAGTACAAAGTGCTGACAAAATGGCTACGCAACGTCATTCGGCAACAAATTAAATTAAACAAAATTGAGCAGTGGGAGCAGAAAATGTTAAATACCACACATTTTTTTATTCTATATTATTTTTTTAATTTTTTTTATTTATTTATTTTTTTATTTTTTTTTTATTTTTTTTATTTGTTATTTTTTTTATTTTTTTATTTTTTTTCATGGTTTTTTTATATTTTTTTTGTTTATCTATTTAAGACGGGAATGGGTACCGGGTAATAATTTTTTCCCTTGTTTTATTGGCTTGTACTGTGAGACAAATGAAGGGTTCTATTTCATTAGATGGTTCTTAGATCTGCATTTGTTCCAAATGATAAATGTATGTCTCCAGAGAACGTAAGGTTTTCTTCCGTATAGAGGTCCATCTCTGCGCTTTCAAAAATATACGTAGGTGCTTTCCCAACTCATTGGCTCCTCGCCTTACTTTTATCAGCCAATGTAGTGCACCAGCAACAAACCACACAGCAAAATTGTGAAATTTCTTGTCCTTGAAACGAAACTCCAGTTGTACCAGCTGTGGTACCGAACGTAAGTATTCTTCTGGACGAAGTTTATGTAATGTGTCTTGGATGGAGGTCCAAATCAAGTTAGCCCGCTGACAGTTGTACAAGCGATGTTCAAGTGTATCCTCTTCCACACATACGCCACAGATCTTCGAATTCACTCTCCCGTGACGCCACATCTTTTCTGCAGTTGGAACCGTTTCATTAACCACTTCATAAACCGTTTCTCTCCATATCGACGGAAGGTTACAGTTGCTTGCATTGGCCCAAACGCATTTCCAGTCACGACTGTATTTTGTTTCCACATTGGGTCGTTGAATACCTGGCTTCGTCAAGTGACGATAGAGGTTCTTGTTAGTCAGAAAATCCTCCAGTCGCTCCCCAGAATTTTCAAGAGCACGAAGCTTGGCAACCAAACGATTAAATTCCCGTGTAGGTCTCTCCACGGTATGTAACTGGTCATACCAAAACTTCTTGTCAATCGGAGACTCGCTGCTAAGTAACGAGGACATTCCTCTCTTTCCCAACAGCGCCATTCACTTGTTGTCAACATCCGCTAGACCACAACCACCTTGCTTTAGAGGAAGACGCAATTGCGGGCGAGTAACTCGATATGCTTTCCCCGTCCACAGGAAGTATCCGAGCAGAGTCTCAAAACGTTGGACGAACTGCTTAGGGAGCGGCAAAATCTGCGCTACACACCACAGTTTACTCAAGGCATATGTATGGATGTACCAGACGCGTTGCAACAACGTTAGATTTCGAGAGCGATCTTCATGTAAGTTAAAACGTAGCGCGTTGATCCTCTGGGTCCAATTAAGAGAAATCATTTCTGATATGTTAGAGGTAAATATAACCCCTAGTATAGTGGTCTGTGGAACCACTTTCATATGCAGCATAGTTCGTGGATATTCCCAGGTACCTAGTGGAAGGATTTCTGATTTGTGTGCGTTGAGCTGAGCTCCCGAAAGTTGACTGTAAGTCACAATCGCCGTGGCTATCTCCTCCATATCCTGGTGATCTTTGGCCAAAACCGTCACGTCATCCGCGTAAGCCATTACTTTAGGGTGTTCCGCAGCTATATTTAAGCCTTGCAGTCTATCTTGTAGCATCTGGAGTAATGGATTGAGAGTCAAGGCAAACAGTCCCATAGATAAGGGACACCCCTGCCTGACTGATTGTCGTATTGGAATAGGTGTCGTCAAAAAGCCGTTACAAAGTATTCTTGACGACGCTTGGCGATAAAGCTCTTGAATCGCCGCTACCATTTGTTGAGGTACCCCAGCTGCGCGCAAACACCGCCAGATATACCAGTGCTGAACTCCATCAAAAGCTCTATGAAAATCCAGATTAACTAATGCCAAGGAGCTATGGTGCTGCTCAAGATGGACGACCACATCTCTTAATTCCGTTAGGGCACCAATAATGTTCTTGCGCTGAAGAGCTGTTTGATTAACATGCAGCACCTCCTCAAATGCTGGTTTTAGTCTGCTGGCCAAAAGCTTCGCAAAGATTTTGTAATCTGAATTAAGCAGTGTTATTGGGCGAAAGTCCATCGCTGCCTGAGGGCAGTGTTTCCGCGGGAGTAAAATTATAATTCCATCCGCGAAATGTTCTGGAAACCAGCCTCCATCCCATAATTCCTGTAACACTGCAACAAACTCATCCTTAATTATCGGCCAGAATGCAAGATAAAATTCATAAGAAAGACCATCCGGGCCAGGCGCCGTATTGCGTTTCAAATGTTGCACCACTTGATGTACTTCTCGTTCCGTAATGGGACATTGTAGATTCTCCTCCGTGGACTGACTAATGTGAGCCACGGGGCTACTCAGGGCCGCCGCGCTAACCATGGGTTCCGCTTGAGCCTCGCCAAATAGGCGCTGGTATTGCTCCTGAAGATAAGGCAATAGCTGGCGTGTCCCGTGTAACACCACACCAGTAGCAGCGTCAGTGAGTGATGAAATGTACTTGGCCTGTCCATGAGAGCGTGCCTTGGCCAATGAATAAAAGGAGGCTTTTTCATCGGAGAGAACGTGCGACAAGGGGGACCGAATGGCGCAACCCTGCAGCATTTGATCTTGTTTGCTTTTAATTATTTCCTTTATTCTCCTGATAGCCGGAGCGACCTCGGCACCTCGATTCTGCTGCTCATGTAGATTCCAAAGCACCTCATTGTAAAATTGCATCACCTCTCTTCTTTCGCGGGCCTTCTCAAAACTAATTGTTTTGAAGAATGCTTTGATGGCCGGTTTTGCCGTAACGGCCCACCATTCTGATTTACGGTAGACACTGTGATACGAGGGTTTTAAAGCTGCCCATCTTATAGCGAAATGCAATCGACAGTCCTCTTCCTGAAATAGGGTTGAATTGATTTTCCAGTAACTCCTTCCAGTATCTAGACTAGGAGCCGTGAGTTTTAGAGCACACGTCACGGCGTGGTGGTCACTAAAGGCAACGGGATGAACCTCAATGCGCTGGAAATGGGGAACCAAGGTGTCAGATAAATAAAAACAATCCAGTCGGGATGCAGAGGCGCCTCGGAAAAAGGTAAATTGCACCGTATTACCATGCTGCAGCTCCCAGGCATCACGTAGATGTAATTGCGTCACTAACTGCAGAAGCATTGGGCTGAGATTGGCAGCGCCTTTCTGATCCTTAGCCTGAAGCGTACAGTTGAAATCCCCTGCAATAATACACTCCTTACCGGAAAGTAGATGGGCTGTCAACGCCTGTTGAAAGAACTGCTCACGTTCCTGTCGTCGATTGGAACCCGAAGGAGTATAAACGTTAATCAGAGCAATGTTATCCAGCACAGCCGATACGACGCTCCCCGATGGATGTAATTGAAAGTCAGAACACTGGATACCACGGCGATAGAGTAGGGCAGTGCCTCTGCCTTCTGGGCCCAAGTTAACCACATGATTATAATTATACAGGGCTGACAAATTATGCGTATTAACCTCCTGCAAGAAACACACGTCCACTTCATGCGTCGTGAGGAACTGGTGTAACAATTTTTGATTTCGTAGACTTCTAATGCCGTTAACATTGACAGTAGCCAATAGTTGAATACGAGGTAGCGTAGTCATGAGACTCCAGAAATACAAGGCAGGGAGAAACCAGTGCAGGGGTATGATAATGGTTCGGACAACTATTGAGAAATTGAAACTTTAGCTAGCGCGTCCGGTGGTTAGAGACGAGGGTCTCTGGAAGCGAGCACTACTCGAGGTTGTCCAGGACTACCAGTTGCGTCTACTGTCACAGACACTGATTGCAATGCATCTCCCGGAACCTTCCCTGACACTACCTCCATTGCATATTTATCACCGTCTTCTAGAGTCGACTCATCAGCGCTCGACATCGACGGGGCGTCCTGCGTGACTGAAGCACTCCATTCTCCAGCAGACTGGGCGGTTTTCGACTTCTTGGCTTTCTTTCGTGAATTGGTCCCCGAAGATATATGGGTAGGCTGGGGGGCGGTCGCAGCACCAATTTTACGCTTCTCCGTCACAAGAACTCCCGCCTCCGTACAATCGGGCGACGTCACCTCCTCACGGCAGTCCTCGGACCCCGTTGGTTTCGGATCCATTTGTGGTTGACTGTCTACTATGACGGCGGACACAGGGGACATCTGTGTTGCTTGTGGCAGCTCCTGCGACTGGATTACACTCTCTTGTACTGCAATTTCTTTTTGTGTTTCCTGGGGCTCCCTGCACAGAAGTGATGGTACAGGTAAGACCGTCTTTCTATTGGGACAGTTCTCTTTGACGTGAGTGGGTTCCCCACATACATAGCAGGTTTACACTTGACCAGCATAGCTCACTGTAACACGATAGCCCACAACCATAATGGTGTTAGGAATCGTAGTTTTCAGAGCCATTTTCACAGCACGAACACCAGTATTCACAGGTATTTTATACGCATTGCCCCATTGCTCTCTCCGAACTTCATACACTTTGCCATACTGTTCCAATTTTTGTCGTATTACCTCGTTCGGTATCTCCGGCGGTAGATCAAACACACGCACCGTGGTGGTATTGCCTGTGGCCCTTTCGACTGTAACTGTTGTACGCTCTCCGTTCGCATACGTAAACAGCGCGGTACCAGCAAACTTCTCTAACAGCCTTTCCAGTAGAATCACCGAAATGAGCTTTATATAAATTGCTCCATCCCGCGCAATTAACTGCAGCGTATCCACCTGGTCAGCAGTAAGCTTCAAGGTATCTGCAACAAATTCATGAACTTCTAATGCCGTTGGCCTCGTCGCAGTGATCTCAAATTTCACTCGCAGTGTATTTATTCTGCCGTAGATTTCCATGCTAACAGTAGCACTATTGCCGTGTGAACACAAAAACAAAATCCGGCCTCAGGCTTCAGGCACGCTGAGGCACCAAGGAACGAATAACAAGAAATAAAATAACTGAGAGTCGTTGAGAACAAAAGCCGTAATACGACCGCTGAACCTCACACCGCACAGCAGGCAAAACAGCGTCACCGTATCGGGTGGTAGGCATAAATTCGGACAATCCTTTATGGAAATTATTAAAGGCATTTAAAGTCTCCTCGAGCGCTAAATCAGGCACTGAGGCGCTACACACTCACCTCGGCCTGCACTTCTCCTCTGAGGAGAAAGCCGAGGTCTTTGCAGACTGTCTGGAAACAAGATTTACAGAAAACCCAGCGGCGAACCCCGAGTTAGAGCGGGATGTCCAGACCTGGGGACAAAACTAGGTGGCACTGAGGCATGAGCAACACTTGCCCCTCACAACGCCGCAGGAAGTGTACAAGCTCATTAGGAAGCTACCTAATGGGAAAGCCGCCGGCCATTAGTCTCCTGTCCACTATTGGTAAATTACTCGAGAAAATAATTCTATTTCGACTCCAAAAACAAATTGCGGCGCTTGACATTTCAAATTCACAATTTGGCTTTAGAAAAGGGCACTCAACAGACCTTCAACTTTTATCACTAGTAGATGACGTCACCGAGCAATTTAACAATGGGGCTTCAACGTTGGCGCAATTTTTGGACGTAGAAGCCGCATTTGATCGGTGCTGGCACAACGGCCTGATTCTCAAGCTGCACCGAGATTTTCCCGGCCTCCAAAATTCACTGCCCTTGCTGCATAATTTTTTAAAAAACAGGCGCGTCTACGTCCAAGTGGGTCGCCCCTCATCAAAGGAGAGAGTGATGCAGCCTGGCGTACCACAAGGGGCTATTATGTCACCTTTCGTGTATATATTCTTCACCAGCTGACGACACTGCAATATACAACCATCATAAAAATCCTCGTTATGGACTTTTAGAGATGCAGCGGTACATTGACCGCTTCCTTTCATGGCTTCATGACTGGAAAATCAAAATTAATGCGAACAAATGCCAGCTTATACATTTTACAAAGCGGCGCCCTTTGGTAATGAACCTAACGGTCGATGGTCAAATATTGCATTGTCGTCAGCAGGTCAAGTACCTCGGCGTGACGTTGACACGCACGATGCATTGGACCACCCACCTGACAGATAGCGCCAACAAAGGGCGGCAGCGATTAAAGATGTGCGCCTCCATATTTAGGAGCAAACAGCCAAAGCTGCGCTCAAAGATCATCCTATATAAATCCTTTATTTTATCCGTGGTCCTGTACGCCGGCGTGGTCTGGGCCAACTCCTCCAAAACCGCCCTAAAGTATCTCCAAACCCTACAAAACCTATCCCTACGCAAGATCCTGTCTGCTCCTATCCGAACAACAACTGCCACCATTCACCAAGAAACCCACGTCCCTTACATCAACGAGGCCATCAACACACGTGCCTCTTCTATCTGGTCGCGCATCCGACACCATCAAAAACCTACCATACACAATATTGGGTCAGGCGAACCCAAGCACCGAAAACACGCCAGAATCAAAGCATATTGAAGAAAAACAAAAATAAAAACAACACGACTGCAAAATTATGCGCGCCCAATCCTTCCTGGCTCAGGTCACGTTCCCCGGCAGAGGCCGCCATCATCGGCAGCCCAGGAGTCAGCTACCCGCTGCCGCACAGCCTAACTGCGAACATTGTAAATATTGTACATAGCCAAGTCTGTACAGTGTTGTGCGTATGATATTGGGACGTACGTGGTATGCCCAGGTGTGTGTGTGTTTGTGTGTGTGCGTGCGCAAGATAAGCGCAGTGTAAATATGTAAATATAAAAACAAGAAAAAGAAAGACAGAGACAAATAACGTGATAAAACTGGTTCTCGACGGCTTCAGAACAGGTCGCCGTATGGGTTTTAGAAGAACCCCAAAGACTATAAAGAGGCCATACCCACAATTATAAACCCATGTAAATTTAGAGCCTGTAAGCCGGGTCCAATGTAGCGGCACCAGGCAAATAAGTTACAAATAAAAAGCCTTAAGCCTTTGTATAGCATCATTCTAATTATTACTTGAACATATGATATCCTGTTGGAACTTATACTTAACTAGTAACACGTATTTTCATATTCCAATCGAGAAACTTTACCTGACAGTACGGATCCCGCTACATGTAGAGCAAAATCCGCTACAAAAATATAAAAAATAACCACAAACCCTTTTCTTTAAGACGACAAGATGAGCAAGATGATGAAATTATTAGTGATTATGATGGTCCTATTATTGTTTAATGAGGGTGTTAATATACTTAATATATTGTTATCTCTCACTAAAAATACGTGTAGAAGATTTGCACTGGAAGCCTAAAGTAGTTTAAGAGTCGTCACTGTCCGAAGATTTTATTGTCACTGTAGCACTTTTTGACAAATTATACATGTATTTTCCAAATTTATTTACAACTTCATCAGTTAATGGATATGAGTTACAACAATCCCCTTTGTTCTGAATGCCAAATTTTACCCTTGGGGGTCACTTGAAGTTATCAGTGTTCAATTTATTCCTTTTTTCGATTTAATGTCAGCCATCATGGTATACAATCTTTCCACATCACGTTTCCATTAGGCAACACAAGTAATGGTGCAGTCAATTTTGAAATATTCGAGAGGACATAATTTCCTTCAAAACGCATTTCTCTTGCTTGGCACCAGAACACAAGGGTACTGTTTGATTCAGTTAACTTTTCTATAGTGTATCATTGGTGACAACGCAACTTATTAAAACGTACTATTCACTTGAAGAGTTAAGAGTGCATTATAAATTGCAATGAAGTCTGAGACCCTGGAGGTATCCAGCGTTAACAAAGTTTTGGCTAGGATGATGGATGCTAACATTGTTTACTGTATATTTTACGAATCCCATTAATTGTTAAAAGTGAAGCCCGAATGACTACAAAGGACTTCCAGATTCAGAATATATAAATTCAAGGAAGGGTCAATATCCCCAGTCTTCAGAAAGATATTTGCTAGTGCCCGCTGTGTAAAAAGAAAGTTATACGTTTAACCTCCTTTGGCATAAGAAATATTCATTTAATTCCTGAGCAGAATGACTCAGGCGATTTCGTCTATGCCGCGCATGCGAGTGGCACGGGCTCGATTCCTTTAGCCGATCTATCTGACCCATAGTTTTTTTTCGGGAGATTCCCCAGGTCACCAGGCGAATGCCGGGTGGGTTAAACACATCCACAGAATTTCTTGTGCCTCTATTTCTCACCATTATCATTTCATATCATCTCCCCTGGTGGCCGGTGGTTTTCTTGGTGGTGCATGGCAGGATGATATGCTCTGAGAAAATTCCTCCCTTGGTAGACGTTTACCGGTCTACGATCTCAGTCTTGTGGTGGGGCTGTATCCGAATGGCAGAAGTGTGGGATATACTTTCTCTTGACCTGCCAGTGAACTTCTACGTAGTAAAATGTACTAAAATGTGACCTCTGAAATGTCCTGTCTCCTTGGCATGGCTGCGTTTTGCGTCCTCCCGGTGGTGCTCCCAATTAGGGGTATAGGCATAAGAACTCGCCACTAGCTCTCCGTGCAGTCCATTCCAGTCATGTCCTATTGAGTTATCCCATAATAGTATATCATCTTCCAAACTAGAGTTACAATATCAGCAGTGTGCTAATATAAGTGTATCTATAGAATATTTATTCACTAGTGCTGGGATAGGACAACGAACAGAGCTGATTATGTGTAAGATATAGTTATGTGAACTTGCCAATCTGTAGATATATCTTGCTAATTGAAAGCCCAGAAATAGGATACAGTCAATTTCTTGTAATAACACAATATTAGTCCCAGTTTCTGACGCAGAGCGTAAACTATGATGAGTTGTATGTGTAACAAGCTTTGTTTTGTCCAACTTCGCATATAATTTATTAGCTTTAAACAAAAACCTATATGACACAATTCTAAACATAATTGTAACAAATTTCACACTAATTTCAAGGTTTACTGATCACCAGGACACTAGTTCCATCAGCAGATAAAGACATACCTGCGATATTCTTTATAGAAGGTGATGTTTCGTGCATATAGATGAGAAATAGTAAATGCCCTGACACTTAACTTTGTAGTACTCCATCTACTATTATTTTACAATTTGATGTTTCCTTTTGATACCTGATATGAGTGTTTATTTCCACTTTCTCTTTTCTCTCATATAGATATGCCACAAACCAGGTAATTAATTTAACCTCCTTACTTAGAAAGAATTGTTTTACAATGTGTCACAAAGCATTTGTTGTGAATGATGATCTCAAATTTGCAATTTCACGTAGTCGCTGTTTTCCTAACAATGGACTCATAAAACGAGGTACGTCCAGAAAGTTAGCTCTGTTAGGTAATACAATTAAATTGTGTAAAGATACAGACAAATTATTTATTGCCCAAAATTCTAAAATTCTTAAACTAATTTTCCACATAACTGCCGAATTTTTAGGCATTTGTCATAACGAGGCAAAGTGTTGACCGCCAGGGAATGATTTGAGATGCAAAAACATATGAAAGTCACTAGGAGCGAGGTAAGGGCTGTACGGGGGATGGTCAAAAACGTCCCAGGCAAATCCCTGTAGGATGTTTTTCGTCGCACTTGCAGTGTGTGGTCGTGCGCTGCCGTGGTGAAACACAGAACCCTTTGAGATCACAAATATGCCGATTAATTTCAATTTGTTTCTCTTTCATAGCATTCCGAAAACGAATCACAGATCTGTTTTCACAAGCGGCGGGATTTTCAATCAACATCGACATTGTAAACAAGCACAACAAAGTGTACTTGGCCGACAGCGATCTCACAATGGTGCAGTTTTATTTTCCTTGATACGGAGCGTCTAGAGCGCATGTGAGGAACTGCCATCGCAGCGCTGCAGCGGAGATAAATAGAGACAGAACTTTCTTTCTGGACGCCGCTTGTAATAAAAGTAAGACAGATGGGGAAAGCATGGACTTCCTTATCCTCTCCCTGACTCACTCCACGTTCTGCATTTTGCGGAAGATTCACATAGGTAATGCGACATGAAGTGGTGGAGTGGTTCTGTCTCACTCTTCCTCTCTCCTCGCGCGCGCTGAGCGCGTTTGTGCGAGTGTGTGTGTAAATATGTGTAAGAGTGTATGTGTAAATATGTGTAAGTGTGTGAGTGGTGAGTGTGTGCGTGTGTGTATGTGTGAGGTTTTTTTTTTTTTTTGTAATTTACGTCTTCCAACATTGTCATATCGAACGATGAATGAATTGGGTGAAATGATGCTTAAATGAGTCCGGGGTCCATGGAGCTTAGAGTTACCCGACATTCCTCTTACAGGATAAGGGAAAACCATGGAAAAAATCTGATACATGTAACTCCCCCTGACCGAGATTCGAACTTGGGACCTCGAATGTATGTGTGTGAGTGTCTGTGTATATGTGTGTATGTAAAAACCGGACAAAGTCGTACGTGTTTCACTCACATAATTGTCGCCAGTGACGTGCAACATATTCTATTGCTAATATTGTGTACATACGTGCAATGCAATAAGGAAGTTTCGTAAGCACCAAGGGATGATTAAACGAATTTCGGTCGGTTGGCTTTATGATGACTTTAAAGGCGATAACCGCAGTAAAAGAAGTTCTTGTATATATATATGTATGTATGTATGTATATATATATGTGTATATATATGTGTATATATATGTGTGTGTGTGTGTCTGTGTGTGTGTGTGTGTGTGTGTGTGTGTGTGTGTGTGTGTGTGTGTGTGTGTGTGTGTGTGTGTGTGTGTGTGTGTGTGTGTGTGTGTGTTACAATAACTGTTTACATTGGCCTAACTTTGTGAACGTACGTCCGTCAAAAACACAAGCATCCATTACTGCGAACCTAAAATGTAATGGCACTCTGCTTCTACGTGTGCCCAGCAGATGGCATTAGGTACGTCTAGTTTGGCAACATCCAATCTTCCTTTTAGGTTGCAGATCTTTAGCTTGTATTATTCTATTCTAATTTTTGTTTTGTGAACAACGGCGTCATTTATGTGGCATTTAATTACAAAGTGAGAAATATGATATTAAAGAAACACAGCTAGTCTCATAGGCTCTATGGATTAGAACGCGGCACATTTCAATTGGAAACCACAACGATAGTGTACCACCCGTGTCATAGGTTGCCTTTGTAAACTTACTTCTTGTACCATTATCAGCTTCCGCAATATTCTTTAGTACTGGTTTGTATTTTCGAATGCCTGGTACTTTTTGTAACTTTAAATATATCTTATAGCTTTACCTTCTCTACTATGAATAGTAAGTAGTCAGTCTTGTTTACGTCGGAATACATTTGAGGGGGTGAAGATATTCTACTTGCAATAGTGCAAGCTCTGAATCACATCTCTTTGGAACAACTCAAGGAATTATGGATACACATTTGTAGGTTTTCTGGTGGTTTGGGGTTATTGATATGACAATCCATGTCTTGTATTGTAGATAGAAGTTGGCATATCGAGATTCTTTCTTTCTTTCTTTCTTTCTTTTGTTTTGGAAATTTTACGTCCCCCAACGTTAAGTCATATCGGACGGTGAATGAAATGGGTGAAATGATGCTCAAATGTGTCGAGGGGCCACGAAGATCAGAGCTACCGTGCATTAATATTTCAGGATAGGGGAAACCCCAAAAAAGTACCTTATCCAGCTGGCGGAACCTGACCGACATTCGAACTAGGGACCTCTAGAATTAAAGTACACACCACCACTGTTAGGAAGAAACGTCTGATCCATACAAACGTAGTTAAGTGAAAGCAGCTCATCATTCACGTGTAGATGAATGAGAATCACAAGAATGTTGCTTACACCTTTCTAAGATAGAAAATGACAACTCAAAACAATTTGATCATCCAGGGAAGGCATCACAGAAATTATTTCACCTGCAAGTGTAAATATTATAGCCGTATACACTACATGTATGGTGTAGGCTCTAATAGCATTAAACCCATGTGGTAGAAGAAGAGAAAGCAGTAAACACTTTGGTAACCTTTCTTTGTCATAAACAATATCTGATTTGTCAGATATTATCTCAGTTCTGGACACAAAATCAAGTGACATTAAAGTAAAATATATGTAAGCGAGAGATATAAAGTAATTAACTATTCTGTGAGAGTAACCGTAGAAAGGTAGAGCCGGAGCCATAGCCTGGATATGTACCACGGATCGCTTAGTCTTAACCATGTCAACATAACAGCATGACAAAAATATCAGTAGCACATTCCAAGTACTCGAGAGTTTTTAGAAATTATATACTCAAAAGAACATATGGACAGAGGTCAATTCCATAACACTGAAATCATAGCAATGAATGCAAAAGCTGTACACATATATTCAATGTAGAAGGCTTCCCTTCTGGTAAACGATTATTAGCTTTTATCTCAATGTTTGGTAACTCATCTTTTCCATGCAATGCGCATCAATTAGATATAGTCTATATTGTCGGAATATAATTAGAAGGAAATCATGCCAAGGGAAGCAAAAAGCTGTACACATATATTCAATTCAGAAGGTTTCTTTTCCCATAAAAATTATTAGTTTTCTACATTTTATATCACTGTATGGTAGAGCTACTCTTCGTCTCCATGCCATATGAATCAATTAAATATAACTTATATATAATAACATACTTACAATTTGTTACTTATCTTTGCGATTATTTAGAGATTTTATTTCCTACTATACAATTTTACAGGTAGAACCATCTCTGGGCAGAAGCACGAGTTGCTCCATTACTAGTCTTCCCTGGAGGGCAATTTTAAATAACAACAAAATCGTCTTATTCAAAACCGATATTTATAACAAGATGTTAATGTATTTCACTCACACTAATTTCTCAATGCACACTTCCACAAAGGGTTATTTTTCCACCTGATCAAAATGTAAGATAAAATTTATTACAGATTTTCTTGTTGTTACAAGAAAGATAAAGGGACTAGATGTTTAACCAACATTTGAAACTTAACCCACGAAAGAGATTTGCTCCAACAATCTTTTAGTGATTAATTTTGTTGCTATTATTGTTCTATATCATATACAAATGTGAGTAAGTAGCCTCCTTCTTTCATACACACCATTTAGAATTTATGAAGTGCAGCATTTGAAAATAGAATTCAGGACTTACGTAATATTGGTGCGGGATCTTTATTTGACACGAGAGAACGTCCAGGGTATGGAATATTATCGAATCATTTTGTAAGTTTAGACAGCGTTATTAGGTTTATTGTGCTAAATTGCCGACCACATGCTCTATGCAATTTGGTCCAGGTCTTCAAGTTTCCGAATAAGAATCCTAAGATGTCGTCAGAAAAATAAGCGGAAACAAAAGTACAGCAAGTGCGCAAAGCATGTAAAATGCACATAATGATTAGCTGTTAAATTTTACTTGAAATCCTTTAATTAATTCTTTAAGTAACTTAATCATTACTTGTAATTCTACAGTCTATTCGTTTACATTTTAGACATTCCTAGCAAGTTAAAATGGGAGATAAAGCTGAATTGTAATATCCATAAAGACAGGTGATATTGCAACTTACGTGGTCCAGGGTTCCTTTCTAGGCTTTTCGTTACAAGGTATTGAAAACTGCGCTGATTTGCAATTTTTCAGGTGCGATGTTTACGTAATTATTTTATATACATTTATTAGAGCGGATTTTCTTATGGAAGTCTGCAAACAGCTAGCGAACTATGCCTTAAACTACACTCCAAGTAGGGTTAGGATTACTACGGAGAGGAGTTGGTACAGCGATTAGTCTTGATTTATTGTACAGACGCGAGAATATGTATTCCGATGTATGCATGGCTGACCTACGGGAGGGAGGTGGTTTTGCATTAGTTAGTTGCGACAGGACGGCTCAATTTCTTTATACCTAGCCAGCGAGCTCGGCGCACAGTTATTTAAGCCTCAAAGGAAAATAAAAACATGTTTGCCACATGCAACGAAGGTGGTTTTACACAACTCTCCAGTATCAGCTTATGTATTTATCGTTCCTTTTCTTATTGACGTTACTTTCTCTCTCTTCGTCTCTCGCAAATACATTGCTCAACCATTATAACCTCCCTTTCATCTTTCTAATGAATTTCCAGTAGTCACACTTGTAGTGTTATCTGGAACGAAATACTTCTACTATTCATAGATTAGCGATAATTAATATAATATTAAACTGCGTGTTATTTATAATTAAGTGTGTCTTGTTCCGAAAATAAACACTTCTTTGTTCCTTTGTTACAGTTTTTAAGAACAGATTATATGGACATACTACTACAGTTAATACTACCACCAAATTACCAAATGACATGACACCAAATGACTTAACGGCCAACGCAATAAATAAAATAATTATTTTGGTTGATAGTGACAGTTCATATACACAAACACATTAGCGTCACCGGTATGCCAGAGATTTCATGATGGTGTTCCTTAAATGCCAGTAATACTGATATTATGCATTTCACGTTTAATTTATCCTCCGGCGGGACAGACTCCGGAATAAATGAATGAAAGAATGATTGAATAAAGCTCTCAAACTATCATATTGGACGATGAATAAAATGATGCTTAAAATAGTCCAGGCTCCATAGAGCTTAGAGCGCTGAAATTCTTATTACCGTTACAAAATATAGAACTCAAATACTTTTTAATGTTTCCGTGTTTAGTTAGGTCAACTGGAAGTGATCTATTTCGGAATATATTACGGATATTATCACCTCGTGGACGTTCACTACTTCTATCACAAGTCGTGATGAACAGCGGGTAAGGCAGCTATTTGTTGGTCTAGCGCAGAAAGTTTGTCCATTAGATCGCGCTATGTAACAAGAACATACATTTGTCACTAAGAATCACCTTTCATGGCAAATAGTTCGTTACGGGGTTCATTTCAATTACTTTATCTGACATTATATCAAATTTTTATTAATAATTCATTGTTTTAATAATTTCATAAACAATTAGGCCATTCTGTTAAACTATCTGTACATTTATGACTTCCGACATGTTGGAGCTGTCGTTATGTATTATTCCTGAGTATTAAATATTAATTATAAAACATTTTAATATATCTTAATTGTCTATTGGACTTATAGGAGGTTAGTGTTTGCCTCAAGTAACACTTTAACTATTTATTTGTATGTTATGGTCCAGATTCTTTCTTAATAATATTACATTGATTACTTTTAAATTTGTTAATTTTGTTTTAACTTTGCTTATATTCAAAATAGAATTATAATGTTGATTGTGAGGTCAAGATGTATTTGTCTTTGTGTTATATATTAGGAAAGCTTAGTAAATTGTATTAATTTTCGGTATTAATATTTGTCATATTGTTTGCAAAGTCTTACAATGTCGGAATATTAACTCAAATAGGAGATGTAGCTATTGTTTTAATGTTTCAATATAAAATTATATTTATTGTTTAGATTGTATAATAAAACTTTAATTTCATTATTAACTTTACCAGCAGGAATAGTACTCATAGGGTAGACTCAAATGACTTGCTCTACTCCTTTACAAACACTTATTTCTCTATCTACTTCAAGATAAACATCTCATTTTAGTTACACGGAATTACAGTACACTTTAAGTGATAGATTTTGTTAACCGTTTGTCTAGTGGACGTCTTTGAAGTAATATTGTTATTCTAAATTAAATTGTTGCTGTTTTAATATTAGCTTGTCTTAGCGTTCTAAGAACGAAATTTCCCCTTCAATTTCATACACGGACGGGGCTTATTTTAAAATAAGCTTTAATTCAAGGGACATCAAAACCTATAGGTGCTGCCGCTGAAGGCTGTGTATTGAATTTTTGGACCTTAACGAAATACTTTCCACACACAAGTACAACAGAAGGACTTTACCTTTAAGAAAATACAGCTATTGTGGAATTGAGGAATATAATCAGGAGTAAATCTGAAACGGCTTGCCTTAGAAAATAAAATGTATCAGATATAAATTGTATGTTACAGCAAGATCTACCCTCCGTGTGAAGTAACAATTTGTTTATCTCTTCCACTTTACAGTTATTTAAAGTGATCCAGAGTGAAAAGGAATGTTGAGGACATTCCCAGCAGATAATCATTTGTATTTAATTTTTCATGAAGATGTTTAAAAAATATAATAATTTAATTAAAAACATTAGATCCCATTTTCTATAAAATTGAGATATTCTAAAATGTTTCCATTTAACAGGTAGTTTGTTATTGGGAGACTTTCTTGAAAGTCTTGCTTGTCGGCCTATAAGAAGCCAAACTTATATAAAACCTTGTTATATAGACTACTTTTGTGTATTGGGTTATGTTGTGAGGACTTTCTCATATATGGGTGTTCCATTTCCAAAGGAATCTCGACAATGAACTTTTGGGGCCAATACAATTCTACAAAAAGTGCTAATTTAACGCTAAAGTACACAGCAACGAAAAAACCTGTACAAACTTGCAGTTTAAATATACCGCGTATTTCCTGACTGACTATGATCACTGCGACACGGAGTCTCCTGCAGCACAAGGTACACGTAAAACATTGCAGATGGCGTTCACGATCTAATTGCAATCTGTATAGGCATGTAACTTAGTTATTAAGCACCTTTTGCAACATATTGGTACAGTGATGTTTTACTTAACTGCAAAGTAGGTGCAAATGTTAAATATAATAAATTAGAGGTACATTACACCAAATATTTCATATAAGGCGGAAAAGAAGCGTTGTGTTTCAGAACTAAAGTCTACAGAGAGTTCTTTAAGTAAAACTAGTTCAATCTTCTTTCTTGCATATTTTAACTCTCATCCTCCGGGCAATGCTTGTTGCCCTTATATAGATTTTTTGCATAACTCTAGTACGCTTTAAGTACATTGAGCCATTGTTATAAAAATCAAAAGCATTAAATATTCCTTGTCTCTCAAAATGAAGTGGCTATTTTCCGCATTTTATAGCTACGTTCGGTAGAATAGTATTGGGAATTAGCATTCGCAGCATTAAAACCATTATTCCTTTACTTGTATTTTAATTAACAATTGGAAACATCTGTTCATCTGTAGTACCGTACATGTACATAAATCTTGAGGCACGTATATCAATTTTGTTCGATTTATTATGTATGCCTGTCTTTATCACTTGTTTCGCACTCAAAGTTATTGAAGCTGGAACCTTCCCCCAACAACGTGGTCTTCAATACCAAATATTGATTGACCTGTTATTTTTCACAATGACCCATTAAAAATAAAAGCAAAAGGCAAACCTTCAATTAGGGCTACTATAATTGACAACAACACCTCTACAAGACTTACGTAATAACAGGTGGGGAGATGAAAATTACTTCACAATAAGAAATCAATCTTTCGAAATCTAATTATATCTCCTGTCGTATATTTACTGCCGGCTACCAAATGTTGGTTTCGTTAAGTTCAAGTTAGTTACTTAGCCGCTAATAAAGGTAGTGGTGAGGTCAGACTCCCAGTTGACATCTAACCTGAGATCACAATACTTTCCAATTCTGGGATTATCTCTATTAACAGTTCAGTATTATATTAAACTAAACATATACCACGTGACTACGTATACAACATACAGTTTATATTCTAGGGTAAAATCTTTTACAGTTTTACAAACACTCTTAACGTATCATTAAAGTCCTGAATGAGAACAAAGCAGCTGACAAAGTCTTAGAAACAATGTTTCGCACTGATACAATCGCAGGGTAGGTGACAGGAATGATGTCGCGAAGAACGCTAAAGAAAACATAGGTAACGACCCAGTGGATTAGCTACCGGAATGTACTGAAGGAAAGAAAATTCTAACCTAATATATGAAATAGTTTATCATCCTTCCGTTCAGGTGTTTCCTGTATTTTAATATACCAATTAGTATATCGATACTATAGTCGTTCCATCCCACTATTCCCGACAACGTTTACCTAAGTTTTGAATGTTGTTAATATTTTCTCGGTTTCTGAGTCAACAACCACCTTACCTTGAACAGAGGATTGTTCTCTCTGATATATCTCTGATTTACGATTCCGGTTTTCAGTATTTAGATAAATAAATAAATTATAGAGCTCTCAAACCGTCATATTAGACGATTAATGAAATGATGCTCAAATGAGTCCAGGCTCCAAATAGTTTAGAGCGCTGCCATCCTTATTACCGTTACAAAATATAGTACACAAGTACTCATTAATGTTTCCGTGTTTATTTAGGTCGCCTTGCAAATTTTTCCGAAAAGCGAACCAACAATTTTGTATTCTACATGCGAATATGGACTACAAACGCGTATAATATTCTATAGCTGTCAGGTATATCGATTAGCTGGACTGTATTGTTAACATAGTTATACATTTTGTATTTGAATTTTTAATTTTGAGACAGTGGAAATCTTCTATATGTACAGTAGTTCTAATATTTTTGAATAAGAGGCATCATGTCTTTGTAACTTGTCCTAAAGTACTGCATATCATTAAAATAAAATGTACACTTTTCTTTAATTTATCCATTAATTTAAAGTGACACTTTGTAGTAAGTTAAGTAAGTATTTGAACAATAATTCTCTTGCAATTGCATTTTGCTTTGGAATACTGACATTGCCAGACGGGGAGACTGAGTTGGAGTGGTCTCCTGATGACATTATAAGATGACTTACACCTGTATTTGCTGTCATTAATACACACCCAGGTTGTACGTCAATAAGTAATAAATAAATGAAATAATTGCGTAAATGGGCGATTTTGTAAATGGAAACAACTCAAACTCATTTAAGGCTATTCTCATCTTAACATTATGGTTTCTAAATCTCATGGGTGCCCTCTTATAACTTTCTCAACTCTTGTAAGAAGTTTTTCATCTTATTGTTAATAAATGGGTGATGTTAAAGATAAATGACTTGACTTCCAAAACAAATGAATTACAAAACTTGCAATGTGCTCATTGGGTTGATAACCTCGGAATCCGGACATCACTACTACAGAAGGAACAGAAACTACAAACATTTAGCAGTTATTGTACATACAGACCTAAAATGGAAAAATCATATAAAACAATTGCAAAACATGTACAACAAAGTATAACAATGTTCAAAAGAACGGCAGGCAGCAAATGGGGCTACTGAAAAAGAACCTTAAGTATAACATATAAATTGTATATAAAAGTATCTGACCAGGCGATGCTCGTGGCGCCTATAAAAGTTGTCTGAACATATCTATCCAAATAAAACAAACTCCGATTAGTCAGTTATTTATTCTGCAATTGGCGTTTAAGTTTACACACAACACCGTTACAATTAACTTAATAAATATAATTCTTAATAATAAAAAATAAATTTTGTCTTTTACTGTGTTGTGTAAACATAAAAAGATGAAGCTTTTCCGATGCTATTGGCTTCCTTATTGCATTCCCTTTGCATGGTCAAAGCATAAAAAGCGAATAACTACTTCCCATTTGAGAAAAATAGAAGTAATGGAAAACTCAAACTAGTAACAAGGAACATGTCAGAAATGGGTCACTCATAAAAGAATTAACAAAAGTTCTAGTTTTCTAGCTAATTCTAACAGTTAATCAGTATTTTTTATGTTTTGTATATTGCGATTATAAGTATTTTTTATGCTTTTCCACTTATATAAACTTTTTCAAAAGCAATAGTTCTTTAGATGCTATTCCAGAAAAATAAGATATAAACTTTTTAATATTCATGAGAATATCTGAATCAGAACGTATTTTAATACGCTTGTGTGAGGTCTGCATTCTTTGTAAACCTTTCCGTGCTAACAATAATTTTTGATGTGAGAAATGTTTGAACATTCGTTAGCCGTATTTTTGGAAGCACGTTGAATATAAGTACTAAGGGTATCTTTTCCTTTTTGAGTCCTACTGAAAAGACAGACTCTCCAGGGAAAGACACACACAAATCCACTACATGTATCAAAAAAAATGTTTGGGGAACTTCGTAAAGCGTATTCCAAGAGAAATCTGGTATCCAATTTTTGAGTGGAATACATTAGCACTAGTGCCTACTTATGTACGTAATAGAGAAAGAAAAACTGAACAGAGTCATGCAGTGTCATGAACAATGTCTTAATTTCTTCACTAGTTACTTCAAATCTACTTAAATGACTTGAAAATGATGCAGTGCGGCATTACCTTCAGTTGCGAGTGACATTGGAAAGTTGGGATAATTTAGCTGCATCCAACGTTCCTTCCAGCATTAAATTAACAGTTATTTATGGGGTTTGAGAGGTAAGTTGGGAATTATTAGTAAGTAAGCACTACAACGCCTGAGGAATTAAACATCAAACCTCGCTAGTCCAATACGTAATTTTATACATCACCAATGAAAGATGGACTTGAATTTTAACCTTTTCTGTAACATTTTCGCGTCTGCTGAAGGGTAGAGAATAATCCAAATAAAAGAAAATGCCCCAATTATTTTAGACGTAATTCATGATGACAACGATAGAGGTGCGTAATTCCTTTTGTTTTCTATGTATGGTGATGAAAAAGTAATCGAAAGAAAAAATCTGCAAGAACGACAAATATTACTCAAAACTGATTCTACAGCGTGCTACTACGCCATTCGTTAAAGCAAAAGAAACATTGCAGTAAATTTTGTTATTTAAATATTTAAACGTTGTGTATGTTTTACTTACTTATTCACATAGTTATACATTTATTTAGTTGTTATCTCCCGAGATAAAATTAACTGTAATGCACTCAATCCTTTTTGTTACGAGACCCAAATGATACACAGCTCTTTGAACATTTTTTATCTTTGCCTTCGGAATATAAAATTGTTTCTACTCACAATGCAATGTTGGCAGTGACACGGTGCACTTAGCTCGTAGTATTTGCAGTGTTCCCAGCTAAACCTATTTTCGTTCCTTTTTTCTCTTTACTTCTTCTTCTCTGTCTTCTTTTTCTCCTTATTCGACTTGTTGACATACATATTTAAGCACAAATTAAGTGTATCATGATAACTTTTAAGCAGTAATGAAACATAAAAAGCAGTATTCAGAAGAGAAAATCTGAAACAATATGGAATAGTACTCAAAACTAATTCTAGAGTGCGCTACTTCGTTATTCATAAATGTCGAATTTTTATATTTACTTATTTATGTCTATACTTATTTATTTTTATTTTATATATTTATGTTTATTTGTTGTTGTTTATTTATGATGATAATGCTGTGATCAGAAGAAATAATCTGGAAGATCAGGTAGTAGAACTGAAAACTAATTCGAGAGGGCGCTACCTCACCATTCGCATACAAAACAACATCATCGCCGTAAATTTTGATATCTAATGTATATTCCACATTTTTTCTGTTGTTCATTGTTCACACTGTGCATCATTTTACTTAATTCTATTTATTTGTTATCTCCCGAAATACAAAGAAACGAAACACAATCAGACGTCTTTGTACGACCACAAAATGGTTCAAATGTCTTTACCTTTTCTTTACACTTTCCTTTCGCGACCTTTAATTGTTTATTCTCATAATGCAATGCCGTCAATAAGACGAAGTGTTTAGCTCATAGAAATCGCAGTGATTCAAACCATACGACTTTCTAATATCATTTTCATTCTTCTTCTTCTTTTTCCTCCCTATACTCTTTTAACATTCATACTTACAAAAATTGCCCCATAATTTTAAGCACTAGTGAACGACATGAAACATTTATCATGAGAACATATCTGGATGAATAACACATATTACTTCAAATTTTCTAAAAGACAACACTTCCTGCCCTCAAAATCCAACCTCTGCGGTCCTCGTCCCGAGGGGTGGGCTACAGGAAGTAGGGGACTGACTGATGGGGTGATGTACGGTGGGGACTTGGTGTATCCCAGGACCGCTACGGCTGCCGAGAAGGCCCATCAGTAACCCCGAAAACTGGCAGAAGAGGCTCTGGTAATTTTCCCCAGGGACCTACTACGATAGGTACGGGATTGGCGATCCCGGGGTCCCTAGCCACTCACCCTCATTTCATCCCCTTCACCTCCATTAACTGTGCCACGCTCTGCTACTGCTGATCAGTATGCATCACCTTCTTCCCCTTCTAGTTTTATTATAATTATTAGCACTTAAGGTCTTAGGTTTATAACTCCTGTCTCACCAGCAGGGATCTCTCCTATCTCCGTGGTTCTGTCCCACGGTTTTCGGCGCGGCTTCCGACATGTGTGCTCTCCGGAGATCTCAAAAGTGAAGGTTGAGCGGACCCTTCGCACTGCCCCTATGTGTAGCCTTAGGTGCGGAGCCCGTCCACACCGTCAAGTACACCCACGTAGCTCCTTGAGGGCCCGGTCTGTGTTTTATCTCCCGAGGGCCGTGTTGCCGTTGGGTTAGTATCACGGACCGGACATGTTACCGCTGACGGAACCACGGTGTAATCAACCACAAGTCCCCTGAATCCGCGTGTGCCTATTACACGCAGCGCGGCCTAAAGTGGGGAGCCACAGGCGGTTATTCCTGTGGTAGGGGCATAAAGCCGGAGTGTGCGTGGTGAACGATTTACCCATACGGACCAGCAGTGGATATTGAAGGGTAGCTTTTCTGAGGTACAAATGAGATCGGTCATAGGTGGGGTCCCCATGACGGCACAGACCGTGAAGATTCGGTGTCTTTCTTTCTTTAACCACCGGATGGCAGGCTGATGCCGACGGTTCCGGATGGGGGTCTATATCATCATGTCTCCGCGCAAAACCTCCTTTACTGACCCTTTTTTGGTAATGACCTTGGCATGCGAAGGAAAAACGTTTAAAGATTTGAGTCCGTTTTATATAAAGCGTGAACTAGACAAAATAAGTGGCCCAGTTAAGAATGCGACGTGCCTCCGGGACGGTACGTTATTATTAGAGAGTGCCAACGCAGACCAGTCTAAGAAGATACAGAAAGCGACTTTGTTGGGCCCCTACCCTATCCGGGTAGCCCCACACAAAACTCTTAACACCTGCAGAGGAGTAGTCGCCACCTCCAGCCTAGATGGTCTAGCGAATGAAGAAATAGTATGTTGCCTATCTGATCAACTTGTTTGTCAGGCGTACCGTCTAACACGGAAGGAAGATGGCAAGGAGTTCCCATTACGTACGGTATTTCTAACTTTTGCTGGGCCAAAGTTACCTGAATATATATTGCGGCTATGAACGTGCTAGCGTCCGCCAGTATGTCCCGAACCCCATGCGCTGTTTCCAAAGTCAGCGATTCGGACATACTAAGGTCACATGTACCAATCCTGCTCTTTGTGAGCAATGTGGCCTACCGAAACATGACGACCCTAACTGCAGTCGAACACCTTGTTGCGTGAACTGTGGTGGTAGTCATCCCTCCAGTTCGCGACAGTGCCCTAGATTCATGGACGACAAAAGAATTCAGGAGCTACGTGTAAAGGAACGCCTGACTTTTCCAGAGGCACGACGGCGCTTAGAACAACTGAAGCCTCCTAACACTACTACTGGATATGCATTAGCAGCTCGCCGTACTCCTAATACCACTGTTGCTGTTCAACACTTCCCTGTCGCGCACGCATCCACGCAGACTGACTTTCTAGCCGTTAAACCCACGTCTCAGACTGCTTGTATATCCACCAGCACTACCTCCGTTTCAGCCGTACAGACTCCAGCCACCAAGCCATCACCGAGTAACAACAATCCAGTAGTAAATGTGAAAAACCGATCCCGGCCACAACATAGATCGCGAAGTCGCTCGCCTTCTACTAGATCCCGGTCTCGTTCTACGAGCCGTAGGGGTTCTGACTCCCGATCATCAGCGGAGTCACAGGGGGCTAACGATTTTCGAATTGTAGGGCCCAAGTCAGCCAAGGTCAAGAAAAAGTTTAAAACGGCCCGTTAAAAAGCCCTTTATGGAAATAATCCAGTCGAATTTCAATGGTTTTCGAGCTCGTGCTCAAGACCTACAACATTTAGTTTCTCAACGGTCACCGTCAATTATTTGTCTCCAGGAAACCCACTTACATCCCAATCACTCGTTACACCTTCACTCTTTTTCGGCATTCAGAAGCGATTCTCTTGCAGGTATGCGTGCAAGCGGTGGCGCTGCTACCTTAGTGGCGCCTAACATCTCCGCCGCCAACGCTCCTCTCACCACACCATTGCAAGCTGTGGCCATTCGGATACAGCTGGAGAGCATCAATTTTACCACCTGTAACATGTACCTGCCGCCGCTCAGTATAATTCCAGAGCGGGATCTTCTAGCTCTATTGGCTCAGCTCCCCTCACCACTACTCCTTGTGGGAGATTTGAATGCCAAGCACACGCTCTGGGGATCAGACACTGATGACGCCCGTGGATGCCTCCTCGTAGACGTCTTCGATGAGTCTGACCTGCTTCGGCTAAATACTGGTGACCCGACATTCCTATCATCCGCTTATGGTACACATTCCGTACTGGACCTTTCTTTCTGCATCTGTCATTAGTACCACTACTTGAGTGGTCAGTACTTTCCGACCTCTTTGGCAGTGATCATTACCCCATTAACATTCATCTTTCTGGCCGCCAATGTGTACCTTCTCGACATCCTCGCTGGATTATTTCCAAAGCTAACTGGGGAAAATTCCAATTCCTGATAAACCTCATCGACGATGGTTTCGACTACATCGATGAAATGGTCGAATATTTTACTTGCTCGATCCTCCTCGCAGCAGAATCCAAGGTTCACCTACACCACGTCGTATTCCTGTACCGTGGTGGTCTTAGGAATGCAGTTTGGCAATCAAAGCACCCAAACGTGCTTTGCGCATTTTTCAGCGGCACCCGAAGGAAGGGAACTTCGGCGCCTTCAAACGTTCTCTCGCTAGGTCACGCTTTATACTGCGCAACGCAAAGCGTAAATCTTGGGAAGCCCCTTGTGTCTTCGCTTTCCCGGCGCAGCTCTACCCAACAAGTATCGTCAGCTGCTCGGCGGATGTATGGCAAGTTTTGCCGGATGGTAATTCCGGGCCTTGGCATCAACGGTTTCATGTGCACCACCGAGCAGGACATAGCTGAAGCCCTAGCTACCACATTTGCTGCCAGGAGCCAAACTGCCCGCTATGACGCTCTCTTCCTGCCTATTAAGGAAAAGGCGGAGCGGGTACCACTTAATTTTAATAGTGACTGCACCGAGCCGTACAACCAACCTTTTACCGCAGCCGAGCTCGCCCATTCTCTGGCGTTAGCAACGAATTCTTCTCCAGGTCCCGATGACGTACACCGACAGATGCTGCTACATCTTCCATCTGAGGCACTATGTTTCCTTTTAAATATCTATAACCGCATTTGGCATGAGCGGGTTTTCCCTTCCTCCTGGCGAGAGGGTATTGTCATCCCCATCCCTCGACCCGGAAAGGACCGCACGCTACCATCTAATTACCGCCCCATTTGCCTGACGACTGTCATTTGTAAGACCTTCGAGCGAATGATAAACGCTCGGTTAAATTGGTGGCTAGAAAAACATAACCATCTGTCCAACTTGCATTGCGGTTTTCGTCGCCATCACCCAAGTGTCGATAATTTAACACGCCTTGAGGGGTATATTTCCGATGCGCTTCTACTGAAACAGCACGCCGTGGGCGTGTTCCTCGACCTGGAGAAGGCTTATGACACCACCTGGCAGTACGGTATACTCCGTAACCTACATGGTTACGGTATCCGTCGTCATCTACCCGAATTCCTATGCAACTTTTTAAAACTTCGCCGTTTTCGGATTCGCATTGGAAACACGATATCACGGGAAGGGATACAGGAGAACGGCGTACCTCAAGGCTCAATTTTGAGCGTCACCCTTTTTGCCGTAGCGATTAACGGCATTACTAGTAACGGTCGAGGTGGAATTCCATCATCCCTCTATGTTGACGACTTCGCAATTTATTATAGGTCTGCCAACATAGATCACATTGAGCGCCATCTGCAGCTGACAGCTTGGGCGCTTCAAACCGGCTTCCGTTTTTCAGCTGCGAAGACGCAGTATATCCACTTTCACCGCCTACGAGGTATTCACCCGCCTCCTGATCTTCATTTGAACGGCACACCCCGGCCATTTGTTTCGCACCTGAAGTTCTTGGGCCTCTATTTGGACGGACAACTCAATTGGGAGCACCACATTCGTCACCTTTGAGCCTCTTGCGATCGTTCTCTTCGGGTGCTGAAGGTATTATCTGGAGCATCTTGTGGGGCGATCGCACGGTAATGTTGAGGCCGTTCCGCTCTCTGGTTCGGTCCAAGTTGGACTATGGTAGTTTTATTTATGGCGCAACGACCGCCTCTAAACTTCGCCTTTTAGACACCGTGCATCATACTGGCATCCGCCTTGCCATAGGAGCTTTCCGCACCAGTCGAGTCGACCGCCTGTATGCAGACTCAGGCGAACCTCCACTCCATATTCGTCGCTCGCTGTTACTCTGCTCATACGTTTCGAAGTTGGCAAGTTCTCCCAATCATCCTGTTTTTAAACCAGTTCTGTGTCCAGATTTAGTCCACCGATATGTGCGCCCTGGTTCTCGGATTCGCCCCGTGGGAATAAGATTTCGGGATCTACTACATTCCCATGGCCTCCGAATGCCTCGCGTGGAGAGGTCGTCCATCTGCCCCTATCCTGCATGGCAGCTCAATCGTGCGCGGTTCGATCTCGCTCTTTCAAACAATTCTAGGCTCGCTACTCCACATTCGGTGTTCCAACAACTTTTTGCCGAATTACTTGGCCGTTACCCTAACTATGATCCGGTCTTTACAGACGGTTCTCAGTTAGGTAACGCTACGGGTTGCGCGTTCTTCGTTAACGGTGAGGCTCACAAACTTCGACTTCTGTACTCAACTTCGGTCTTCTCAGCAGAGCTGTATGAAATCTACTATTTGCTCCTTTTTATTTGCAAGTTAGACCCTGGCTCTTTTATTGTTTGCACCGAATCTCTCAGTGCTCTTCAGGCCTTGAAACAGCACACTGCCGCTCCCTGTCTTGTTTTAAAAATACAGGCCCAGATCTCTCAAATGCTCGGTCGAGGATACGATTTTGTTTTTACTTGGACCCCAGGCCATGTTGGGATTTCCGGGACCGAGGAGGCGGACGCGGCTGCTAAGTCCGCTTGCCGTTTGCCCCGGAGTTTATCAACTACGGTGCCATACCAGGATGTGCAACGTTTTTCCCGTCGCCAGCTCCTATCTGCTTGGCAGCAATCCTGGACAGCTTTAGAAGGCACACAACTCCGGGCAATAAAGGAAAGCGTACAACCCTGGCTAACTTCCTGCAGGGATAACCGGCGAGCCGAGGTGATACTCACTTGGCTGAGAATTGGGCACACACTTGCAACTCATGGCCATCTGCTAAGAGGGGAACCGGCCCGTGTGTGTGCCTCGTGTTCAGTACGCCTCACGGTGCGGCACGAATTGCTGCATTGCCCGCAGTACGCCCGCGTCCACCAGTCTTTGGGCTTGGGGACTAACTTGCAAGGTGCTTTAGGTGACGACCCAGTGGCCGTGGATAAGGCACTGCGGTTTGTTTTTAAAATAGGTTTTAATAAGCAAGTGTGACTTGTATTTTATATTTATTACTTTTAGAGTTTTTAAAGAAATAGTCTTTAGATCGTTTTTAATTTTCTTTTAGCAGTTGAGCGTTTTTATTATATTTTACCGTTTTAGCTAAATTTTTATAGCTTTTAGGTTTTAGTATTGACTTCGGGCCCGAATGACCTTGTTGTCGACGGGCCCTAAAACACCACACACTCACTCACACTCAACACTTCCTCATTTGGACATGAATCCAAATCACAACAGCAAACTCTGATATTTGAGACTCGACATTTTCGTTACTGTTCATTTTGTATACTATTGTTTATTTATACAAATATAGTTAGTTACTAACACTCCCCACATGGCAACCTTGGCCTTCGGGGTAACCTCACCCCACCAAGTGATGACCGGACCCATTTCTCAGGTGGAGGCACCCAGAGGGCGGTGTCCATTACCTCCGATGATAGGGTGATAGTGAAGATGGCGGTGAGGTGAGAGGACCTACAGTTTTTACCGTGGACTCCGAACCACGTTGGGCATAGGGGAGACTTCACGTGTGCTAGACAGAGGTGAAGGCGTGGATAGGGCCGACTTTAAATCGCCAACCCCAGAGCCGGGAATCGAACTCGGGACCCTTAGAATGGGAGCCGCGAACGAAACCACCGCGCTACCCCGGCGCCCACTTTATACAAATATATATTTGTACAATACATACTTTTGTAGAGCAATTTATATATTTATTGACTAATTTATTTATTTACTTATTTATTTACAGGTCACTAATGTTTTGATCAAGGTAATTAAGTTGAGCTGACCCAATATTTTGTTCCTATAGATATTATCCGCCAGGAGAAGAAGCAAGCGAACTGGAATAACTGTCCATAGATAGTGCCACAGGTAATATCTTATACTGAGATAGATTATGTGTATTTATTTACCATGTCACACTAGACGTATATAGGCTAAAGGTTTTTACAAATCTGAAAACCAGAGTCAAGCTGATCAATTCAATACGTTAAATAATAAAATTTAAATGGTGGAGTCTGAGACTGTAATATTTACAATAGTAAGTCGCCACAAACGGTGTATGTCGAATACGGCATGTTGATAAATTCTCAAAAACTTTCTTTATTTTTTGGAATACATTACTTTTATATTTTTCTCTAATGTTTTGTTCAATGTATTTGACGTTTAAGACAAAATCAGAATGTACAACTGTAATATTCTAGAAATACTCTCATATTCATTCAAAGACAAATCTAGTTAAAAACACAATATCTGACAACTTTATTTCATTAACTATTTTGAATTTTCTGTTCTTTTATTCAATATCTAATCCATTTATATCTTAACAAAGCTAATTTACTCTTGTAAATTTGTAAGAAAAGCACTACAATTTAAAATGAGCTGGCCCGAAGTTTAACAGCGTTCTTTTATCTACAATAGAATGATTAATGAAACACTTCTGTATTCGTTATTTTCCTTTAAAATTGGAGCGGATGGAATAATGAGCTTTACTGTAAAGACGGAGTGACAGAGTAACACGATTTATGTCTGCAGTCGACGATACTTACAGTGATTGTCCGCCAGGAGAAGCAGCAACCAAACTGGAATCGCTGACCAGAGATAGCGCCATCGATGGTAAATTATACTGAGACGCATTATGTGTATTTATTTACCAAGTTTTACACCATATTATTAAAGTGTACTTCAGATTACGCTTAGACTTAATTGTACTTTGCTGCTTTAAGACAAAGGGCAGCTTCAGTGAATACAGCGTTACCTTGACAAAAACATATATTGCAGTTTAAGAAAGCAAGTCTTTGAAACTGTTTTATTTTGACCGTTTTTCATCTAGATTACAATTTATATTCAAATACATGAGTAAGGTTTTGCTGGAATTTGTACCTATTTCGATGAATATACTTGCATAGGTGTACTCCTTAGAAATGTCATTTTTGTCATAAAATTTCAACGCAATTGCAATTTGTAAGAAGACTTGATAAGCAGTACTAATGTACCTCAACTTTGAGAAGAAATTGTTGGAAATATTTTACTGTACTTGCTGATGCTTCAGTTTATTTTAGTGGAACACATAACGTATATTTAAGTACTAACGTACTTTCAAATTGTACTCGAGAATCTCTTTTCTCTTTACCTTGCAGTACGGATGGCTCCCTCAAACTAATTATATTGTGTATGAAGGGGGTTTTCAAATGTGTTTCCTTATCTAACTTTCAGTTCTGTCGTGTTTACTGAAAGAAATGACCATTACGTTCCGTTATTCCATACGGATTTTTTTCTAAGTTTATTTCCAATATTTAATTGCAAGAGACTTCAAATTCGAGTTTTTTTTTCCTTTGAATCATTTGCTTTGGGTTAATTTGCAAGTAGTCATAAAGTGCTGTGTTGAACATCTCACACAAATGTACTGTGTTATAGCACATACACTTGAATATTTAACACCAGAGACGCACTATTTACAGGCAATATGCAAATCAAAGAAGGGATAATTATGTACATGTGAAGACTCCCAGCTTCATATGTACAAATACAAATAAGAATTTTTATTCTTCAAGTTTCACTTGACTTTTCTCAGTACGCTTCAACGTTTCGTTTTATTAGATTTCCAATGTATAGCATCCTTTGTCTGTTGTTCAATACACATACATTTAAGTACCTTTTGTTTAGGCATCTGACTTAAATTGGCAATTATTTGTTATTAAAACAGCTACGTTCATCTTACAGAGCCACAAAGGCGATATTCAGTAATTCAGATACTTAGTACCAAAGAAATCGGTTTTGAGTGCGGCTACTTGCTAATAGAAATATTAAAGGATATGAAATTGCAATTTTTCCTTTCAGATTATTAGGAAGAGCGTTAAATTGTTGGTCTCATAATACTCACTTTTTTGGAAACAAAGTTTTGGCTAGGATGAAGGAAGTTAAATCTTTGTCTACTGTTTGTTTTACAAATTCCATTAATCGTTAAAACAGAAGCCCGAATGCGTAAAAGGACTTTCAGTTTGACAATATATATATATATATATATATATATATATATATATATATATATATATATATATAAGGAAGGCTTAAAATTTTCAGTCTTCTGTGCCCGCAGGATGAAATAAAAGTTATACATTTAGCCTGCTTTTGGAGAAGAAATATTCATTTACTTCCTGAGCAGAATGACTCATGTTTCCAAGGCGCACATTCGGGAGCCACGGGTTTGTTTCCCTTTGTCAAACTACCTGAACCATAGGTTTTTTCGGGAGATTATCAGGTTAGCAGGCGAATTCCGGATGGATTAAACACATCTCCTAGATTTTCTGTGCCTCCATTTCTCAAAATTATCATGTCTCTCTCCTGGAGGACGGCGGTTTTCTTGGCATTGCATGGCAGGATGATATGTTCTGAGAAACTCCTCCTTTTGTTTGACGTTTACGAGTTTCCGAACTCAGTCTTGTGGTGGGGTTGTATCCGAATTTCAGAAGGGTGAGATATGCTTTCTCCTGGCGTGCCTAGGAGCTTCCATGTAGTAGGCTGTAATAAATGTGCGTTCTGAATTGACCGTCTCCTTGGCACTGCTGCCCTCTGTCTCCTCTCACCTCATCCTTCCTCCCGAAGTTGCCCCTTTTTTGGGAGTATAGGTACAATAGACCGCATTTGTGTCTCCGAGTTGATTCCCATCCTTAAAGTAGCCCAGTCGAGTAAAGTCCTACTAAGTTGTCCCATAATAATATATCATATTCCCAACTAGAGTTACAATATCAATAGTACACAAATATAAGTGTGTATATAAAACTTTCATTCACCAGTGGTCGGATAGGACAACGGACAAAGCTGATTTTGTCTAAGACATAGTTTATATGAGTTGCCAATCTTTATATCCTCCTAATTGAAAGCCCAGAAATATAGCTTAAACAATTTCTTTTAATAACACATTATTAATCCAAATTTCTGTCGGCGAGCGTGAAGTATGATGAGCTGTAAGAGTAACAAGTTTTGTTTTGTCTAAGTTCACAGGTAATTCATTATTTTAAGCACAAACCATATGACACACAATTCAAACCATAACAGCATTTAATTACACACGCATTACAATTTTTACTGTTCACTAGGACAGCAGATAAAATTGTACCTGTGATAAGCTTTATAAAAAGTGAGATGTCATTTATATAGTTCAGAAATAGTAAAAGCCCTGACCCTGAACCTTGCGGTACTCCATCAACTATTGTTTTAAAATCTGACGTCAGAGAGATATCAGAGTTTACTTCAACATTCTCATTTCTTTCATTTAGATGATGCACAAACCAGGTAATTAATTTAAGCTCCACACTTTGTAGGAAACTGTTGCACGATGAGTCAGAAAATATTTTTTGTATTAGTTGATCTCAAATGCGTAATCTCTCGTATTCTCGTCTATTCCTAACAACAGATTAATAATAATAACACAAAGGCACATGGGACGAGGACAGACTTCCTTAACCTCTCCCCAACTCAGTCCAAGTCCTGGAAATGTTAAATAGTGTATGAATAGACTTTCGTGGTCTACTATCTTAGTACGTAAGAAGAGAAGGTATTGCATTCCAACCAAAAATTGGATATCAACATATCGGTATGGGTAGCACAGTTAGATAGGAACTGGCTGACTCATCTCAAGGACACGGGTTCAAATCTGGTAAAGGTTAATAGTTTGTAAGTGATAGCGTAATATCTGTATATTTTTTGTTTATAAACTAACTGCTGCATATCCAGGGGGAGAAACAAAAAATAGCGGCTGCCTCGTTGAGCAATATATTAAGAATTCCAAAGGATAAGTAATATACCTATTGAGAATGGCCAATTCCATAAAATAAATTAACCAAAATTGTGCGGATTAACCTAGATCTACACACTTTCTGTAGTAGGCTTTTAACTATCAGTTACGCGAAACTATTTCAAAATCTATAGGACATTCGCAGAATATTCAAGGATTACATTTGTCATGATACCTTAAACACATGGTAGTTTGATATTTAAGGATCCTTTGTTTTTGAGTGATGCTGTTCGCAGAGAAAGAGAGAGAGAGAGAGAGAGAGAGAGAGAGAGAGAGAGAGAGAGAGAGAGAGAGAGAGAGAGAGAGAGAGAGAGAGAGAGAGAGAGAGAGAGAGAGAGAGAGAGAGAGAGAGAGAGAGAGAGAGAGAGCGAGAGAGAGAGAGAGAGGGAGAACGTTTTAAGCTGTTTTAATTTTGGAAGTCTCAAATCGTTATCTTTCATTGGAATATGAATATCTAATTCCTAGTTAACGGGTGCAATGTCTCCAGTGCTACTTTTTATATACCTAAGTAATGTGGGAGATAAAAGAAACAGTGATTAGCAAATAAAGGGAACGTGTTCTCTGATATAAACAATAAACTAGCTCTTATAACTACCTATATATGCGTCGACAGTTCACTTGTATTTTGGATTCTGGTAAACTATGTCTATTATATGTCTCTCGTATTCCAATTATAACATGCAAGTTTACAGAGGTACTTTCAAACCCATTCCGTTGTAGATATAATTTGTACATAGTCTGATTGTTCTCCCGGAAAACCTATCTCACGTGAGCAAAAGCACATTGATAAACATTCACCTCTGACTGTTTCCATCCTTACGCACAGTTATTAAAATATTCCATATTATTTTTGTATAATAAGTAATTACTGTATGGCATTAGAAGATATGAAGAGCAAGAAATACAACATGGTAAAAGAATAAGACGAACGTTGCCCATTCTCTTGTTTATTTATTACCAATTTTATACTTTTAATATTTCAGGTATGCTATAACTCTGTTTCAGAAACACTATTATTAGGTGTAGTTAATAAACATTTCATTTTCACTGTGTGAGATTAAACTTTACAACATTTGGGTAAAATCTGAAAATGTATGTATCCCGGTAATAGAGAGACTTTGTTATGATTATTTGATTATTTCGGATACAAATGCCAACAAAATATTAATACATACAGAATGAACGCTGAGGTTAATACAAGCTAACATCCACTACATATTTTCTTTTCCAGTGGAGGAAAAATCAATTTATGGACTGACACCAACTGAGCTGGTATGGAACAGCCGGGATTGTGCGCTTCACTCGAAGATACTACCTACTAAAAATCCTCAACCGGAGAGTAGTCAGGGGAGGAATTCCAGCAGTACCGCTTTATGCACCTGCAGATTCATGGAGAAGGTGTGAATGCTGGCCGTATGGCCTAACCGAGGTGAGACTTGTTGCCAGGATATAAGCAAGTCCGAAGCCCTGAATATACCCTCGCGGATTCGCGGTGAGCGATGTAGCGGGGTGTAGTGCCGTTTCCTATAGGAAACGCTGTCTTAACCTATAAGCTGCGTCCCCATTGCTAGAGGGGATAGTCATGTGTGAGGTATACTGCTTTATTTGCCTTGGCTTTTAAATCTTAACTAATGATCTGTCCACCCTTTATCGGGTAGAACTTGTCATTAATGCTAGTGGTGGGCGCTAAGAAAGCGTTAGTCATGCATTATCTCTACAAGTAAAATTGGAGTTTAAGGTAAAATGGCGATGGTCATTGGTTCCTAGTTGTAAGATTGTTAGATCTGCGTAGAAGCTGCCTCTGGTTTGAAGTTAATTCCAAGTCGAATGGTAGATCATAACCATTACTTCTAATGACAATGTCGTGTAAGTGCAGGGGGGAGGGGTTGCCTCACACTAGATGCGCCTTGACTAAGAGCAAGGACTTTGTGGACTGACTAATGTCAGGTTGAGGTATACAGTCATGGATAATCTTACTACTTCTATGGAAGTCTTACGAGTGTGTTTAGATACTCTTGGATGTCTACCTCTGGGTCTCAGTGCCCTTTGGTAAGTGTATATCACAACTATTTACGTTTATTATATGTTTTACATAATTAGACTCTGTATTTCTGCGCGACCTGTAGGGAAAATATCTACATATCTTTTAAGACTTTGTATATAATTGCAGTTCATGTTGTCCACTATAAGTTAACACAGGTAACGCCATCTCTGGAGAGGATATGCGGCTACTGGGGTTTTCATGGCTTCTGAGCTAATTAACACTTCCTTGCTGAAAACTGCTGTAACTAAAATTGTCTCGTGTGTAAAAGATCTATATAATGGTAAGTAAAGGTGTTACAATCACACAACTGTCTTAACTCATTCTTTCACGACCACTTGTCTCTCGTACTCCAATTATACAGCAAGGGAGTATATTCAAAATGTACAGCACGCCAATGACATTTTAATATACAAGCATTTTATGAAGCACATCAACTTTAATGAACATAAACCTTTATTTAAAAGCGTTTGATATTAAAAAGATGAAATCAATGTTTATAAAAGCACGTAGTTACTGATGCCATGAATGAAATAATTTACCGTTTTTATATTAATCTCTTGAAAATTTGTTTAAGTCCTAAACCTACACAACGCTTAGTATTAGGAAAACCAGATTATGCCATGTTAGGGTAAACTAACGTTTCGAGCATCCAGTCGTGGTCGTCTCCAAAGGGCAAGCTGCTGGACAGAACAAACTACACAACGTTTAATATTTTGGCTATGCAGTTTTTCTCATGTTAGACAAAATTAACGTTTCGACTATCCTGTCATGGTTATCTACAAAAGAGAAGCTGCTTGAAAGAAAAAACTACACAACCTTTAATATCTTGGCTATCCAGTTTTTGTCATGTTAGGTAAACTAACGTTTCGACCATCCTGTCATGGTCATCTTCAAAAGACAAGTTGCTTGACAGAACACACTACACAATGTTTAATATCTTGGCAAAGCCGCTTTACTGAACAGTACTCTTTTCCTTCTTTCTTTCATTTCTTCACCCTAATTTTTTATTGTTTGATTCTTTCTTTGTCCATCTGTCTGTCTTTCTTTCTCCGTGATTTCATTCTTTGTTTTTCCTTTTCTCTTTCTGTTTCTGTTTTCTTTTCTTTTCTTTCCTTCCTTCTTTCTTTCTTTCTCCATTTCTTTCCTCCTTCTGTTTTCCGTTTTCTGTGTTTTTTTCTTTCTCTGTTTCTTTCTTGCATTCTCTCTCTCTCTTTCTTAGTTTCTCCTTTTCCCTTCCTCCTTCTGTTTTCCTTTCTTTTTCTCTCTTTCTTTCTTTCTTTCTTTTTTTCTTTCTTTCTTTCCTTCCTTCCTTCTTTCTTTCTTTCTTTCTTTCTTACATCTGCTCTTTTTTTCTCTCTTCCTTTATTTCTTCAGTTTCTGTGTATCGTAAATAGGGTACTACCACATTTCACCCACGAACTGAGATTTTACCAAACGTGCATTTTTTCAAATTGTCTCAATCCAAAATATGTATTTTTCTGAACTCTAAACCTCTGCGCGTTTGAACTATTTTCCGGTATGCTTCCTCCATTTGCAATGTGGTGGTAGCAGTAGTAGTAGTAGTAGTAGTAGTAGTAGTAGTAGTAGTAGTAGTAGTAGTAGCAGTAGTAGTAGTAGTAGTAGTAGAATTAGTAGTAGTGGTGGTGGTGGTGGTAGTAGTAGTAGTAGCAGCAGCAGCAGTAGTAGTAGTAGTAGTAGTAGTAGCAGCAGTTATATCATTACCATTATCATTATCAATATTAGTAGTAGCATTAGTAGTAGTAGTAGTAGTAGTAGTAGTAGTAGTAGTAGTAGTAGTAGTAGTAGTAGTAGTAGTAGTAGTAGTAGTAGTAGAAATAAGAGCAATGTAGTTTGATGCTTTGAGCTGAGTCTGGCTCCTTGGGGAAGGAGTCGGCACGCTGGATCAATTCAGGAATCTGACGGTGAGTGAGCAGTGAATAGAGGTGTGTTAGGTTCCAGGCTCCGTGATGAACTGTCGGCGGATTCGAAACGTTGCAGAAAGCAGTTCACGAGTCGGTAAGTGCGGCTCTGTAGAAACGATTCGCCGTGTTGCATCCCCGGCAGCGAAGCTGTTTACGTGTGAATACTGGAGTTAGTTTTAGAATCGCTGTGCAGCTCCATGTTAGACGTTAACAGCACAAAGGGCCCTACAGACACATTGAAGTGTCGTGTCGAAGTGCTGTATTTGTGTCGAATAGAGAGCGATTGTAAGTTACCATTAGTGACAAATAGGTGAACTTAACGTCTATTTCGCGGTGGTCCTGTATAAGTGAAATATAAATTTAGGAAACTTTGAACCACTAGGGATAGCTCGGAAATGGTTAGTTCCACAAAGCGGAAGATGTATTTGTGATAAATTGTGCGGATGCACGGCTTTATAAGTTGGAGTTTTTGGGTTTGACCGACAGTTTTACACTTTCTCGCCCGTATCTCCCAAAGTGTTAGCGGTACAGGATCACGTTGTGCCTCTTTCGACTACTCTAGTCCCGATCTACATGATTTGTTATTTACACTTTTGCTCTAGGACGCACGGTTTAGAGGTTGGGTTTTCTCGGGTTTGACGATCAGCCTTACAGTTTTTCGCCCTTATCTTCCATAGAATTAGAGCTACTTGTTCGATTGACCGCTCTTTGCAATCGTCTGTTCGAGCTCTTTTTTGAAACGCACACACACACACACACACACACACACACACACACACACACACACACACACATACACATACACACACATATATATATATATTAGATGACCTATCCTCGTTCTCCCATTCGCAGTTGACGTACCGAAGTCGGTTTCCCGCCCGGACAATGCTCCCTCTGGCCAAGTTTCAACTTGGGCGGTTTCTACACCTTTACTCCGAAACTATAAGAAGTAGCAGGACGAAATTCGGCTCGTTCGATTTGTCTCTAAGAGACGTACAGCAATGGTTGTAATCACTTCTTTGATAAAACGCACGGTTGAACCGCTGTAATTTTGTCGGGAAAATGTCGTTAACTTTAGAGTTTAGTTCCACGCCACGGTTTGGCGGATAAGAACCAAACTCGGTATCCCGGGGTTTGTCTACTTCATTTAACACAATTAGTGATCAAAAACCTTATATCGATACCGCAAGTTACTTATTTAACGTTCCCGAATATTCAAAGAGTCGCTATGTTAAATCTAAAACTCCCATAACTGAATCCACAGAAACAGGGGATAGTCCTGGACCAGAGGAAGAGTTTGACACCTCTCGCAAATCACTCCGGTTCTTGGTTCGAAAGTTAGGTAATGTGTCTCAAACCAGGCCATAAAATCGAGGTGTGCATATCGACATTTACAACCTATTTACTGTAATCCAGAACACACGATTTTAAAACGTTATTTGGGCCTCTCGACGGAACCGTTCTAAGGATCTCAACCTAATTATAAAATATACACCTTCTCAACGTCAGCAATGATCCCTTACAAAAGCACCTAGCTGCGTTCGCAAAGTAAGGTGCACCGAATATTCAAACGCTAATATCTCTCCAGCCGCTAGAGCCAGAGGCGAGGTGATTCGCCGTCGGTTAGCGCGTCGCGAGTGCTACAATTATGCACATTTTAGTCTTTGTCCTAGTTCAAACGACGGCGCCGCGGCGCCCCAAAGTAATGTACGTTCGGGAAGCTGGACTTGTAATTTTTTCCTTGTAGCGGAACCGATTTTTCGCGATTTTCTCCTAAAGTATTAGAGCCAGCGACCTGTTTCTTACACCGTTGGATTCGCCGTCCGAAGTTACGGCGTTTGTCCACAGACCACCGCCGCTGCGGCCCAAAATGAATCATACCCTAATTTTCGCGCGTTTATTTCGTCCAACGGATATCCCCTTTGCCAAACAAGGCTCTGTTCATCTGTAACGGTTTGCCCGTTGTAAGTACAAATTTAAGCCAAATGAAGTTAGACTAATAGGGACATTCCTAAAAATGAGGACACTATTTTGCTGTGTCATAAAATATGTTGAAATATTATATCTTCATTAACACAAGCGGAGACATTTCTGAGAAACTCAACATTTTCCAATACTCTTCCAAGTCAAGATCTATAAGCAATGGTTCGATTTTCTTAAAGTCTTCATAGCATCTTCTTGGACTACAATGGTCTTAAGTACCAAGTTTGGTATTTTACTGACCTTTCGTTTTCTGATTATGCTTCTCAAAGTACAGGTTTTCCAAATCATATCCGATCTATATCAGATCACGATCCATCTTTCTCTCTTTTTTATTTCTTCACTTTATATTTATCGTGAATGGGTCTTCACTTTATATTTATCGTGAATGGGGTAGTACAACAATTATACTACAACAATTATGCGCAATAATTATACTACTGGCTAACAGGGGCAAACAGACAGCGGGAATTGTGATAATCCCAAAATGTCTGAACAAAACATCTTTAAGCCTAGAAAACCGCTTATGCAATCTCGCAAACTGAAAGAATATAAAACTGAACCGAGTTGCAGTAAAAGGGCTGAAGAACCATTAGATATTGTGATGGTGGAGAACGTTCCGGAGTATGAACCAAAATGGAATGAGAGTACGTTAGAAATCAAAGCAGTAATAGCAGTGGATAAACCCATGACTGCAAGTGGTAAGAGGCAATTATATGCTCTATTGGGTAAGCTGCAGACTGATTACGAGCAATTAAGTATAGTAATGAGAAACATAGGACAGAGAATAAAGCTAATAAATCTCAGAAGGAAATAGCTAAATTGTCCTATGCACAGGCTTCGGTAAATCTAAAAGTCCCAGAAACCACTGAGAAAGTAAACAGAGTAGTACAGAAGCAGACGCATGTGGTATTAGTACGCTCAAAAAAGGCGTATCAGCAAGGGTCTTGCAGCAGGAAGTACCAAAATGTCCTCAGAGGAAAAGATAAAAATAAATAATATTAGGGCAACTGATAAGACCCTTTTTATTGAGGTGGATATCAAAGAGGATGTTGTCAAAATAGTTAACAGTCTTAATTTAAAGCAGAAGGATATGACAGTGGAAGAGGCAACAAAGAAAAATCCATTACTTATTATTTATGAAGGATTAAGCAGTGAGAAAGAAGAAGATATAAAATATAATATGTATAAACAAAATTTCCAAGATGACATGACCTGCGAGGACTTTGAGGCCAAAATAAAGTTTAGATTTATGACAGGGCCTAGAAAAGCGTGGACAGTTCACCATGTAGTAGAAGTCGGTTCTAAAATAAGAATACAATTGATACGACAAGAATGGTTATACCTGGGATTTCACGCTGTACACGTTGAAAACTGCGTTGTTGTGCCAAAATGTATGAAATGCCAACGTTATGGTCATGTGGCCAAATACTGTAAAAATGAGAAGGAAGTTTGCGGTCATTGTACGGAACAGCACCACACAAAAAAAGAAGGCGCAAAGAAAGATCAACCAGCTTTCTGCGTTCCGTGTAGTTCCAGACAAAGAAACAAAAAGGAAGGGAAGATATTTAGTTGTAAAGATAAAAGGTCATTCCCTACATATAACATGTTTTGGGAACAATTAGTCAACCGTACAAATTATGGATAATGATATTCATAATAAATATAGTAAGTGTTTTAGCTTGAAGTAAAACCTCAACAGAGTAAGAAAAAATGTGTATAGGGCACCAGGAAATAAGGAACAACAAACACTAATAACTATGTGTAATGTGATGCTAACTATAATAAATAAGATACATCTATATGGATATCTCTTTTCAATATTTGATGAAGAGAAGGTACAACGAAATGGAGTTTCATCATCGTCCAGCAGATTAAGGGAAAATGAATATGTGGATATAGAACATGTTATATTAGAGAAATGGCTTTAAAACTCATCGGAATAGGACAGATAATTGCGCAAGGATCTAGGACAGGGATGCAACAAGTTAGGAGACTGATAGATGACATGGATTTTGACATATTTGTATACAAGAAGCGTACCTCATCAATGGTAGACCCATACATGCACCAGCTGCGGCTCGAGTCATTGTAGATGGAGAGAATCCAAAAGCAACAATAATTATAAAAAACAAAGTCATACAGTTGCTAAAAATTTCACAATGCTGTACTGAACATATAAATAGCATCGAGATATGCATAAATGGTATGACTTTCCTCTAGTGCAATCACTACTTTTAGTATAAGGATGAAATGGAAGTGCATAATAACAAACGTAAGAAACACTGAATGCCTATGATAATAAACCTATAATCTATACCATGGATTCAAGTGCAAAATCTTTATTATGGTGGAGTAAGGATCCGGACTCTCGTAGAAAAAATTAGAGGAAACTAATGGTAATCGTAATTTATGAGTTATGAATCAGCCCCTGAATCCATATACCTTTGAGAACCGGATGGATGCTACTGAGAACATAGATGTAACATTAGACAGAGGGTTTGTGGCAGATCGGATTAAAAACTGGAAGGTAGCACAGTAGTTAACCACGAGTGATCATAGCTTAATTTATTTCTACTTTGAAGTTTTTAGATCTGAAGGAGATTTATAAGGTACCATTAGGAAGACTACATATCAGCTATAAAATGTAGATTGGAATATGCTACGAAATAGTCTACAAATCCCAGATCAATTAAGTACAGGAGATGATATAAATGCCAAAGCAAAACAACTCATGACTAGTATAGAGAAAGCCATGGAAGCTTTACCTTGGAAGTATACTTACATAAATACAGAATATAAAGTCTGGACAGACAAACTTCAACAATTAAGAAGAAAAGTTAGGAAAACGCGCAAAAATTATAAAAATAGCTGCCAGCACACGAAAAGGAAATTAATTTATATATTTTTAGAAGGTACAAGATGCAATATAAGGGTGAATTGGAAAAATCACGTAGAGAATCTTGGCAACGATTCATAGAAGAAAATCTGCAGGAAGATCCATGGGGTTTACCATATAAAATAATAATGGGAAATATATCAGCACCAGAAATTATTGCTACCGTAGTAAAGATGACGGAACGTACACCACCACATGGAGAGATTCAATAAATGAACTTATGACTCAGATGTTACCATCGGATCTAGAATACAATAAAGGCGATCAACATTGACAGAAAAGTGCAGAATTTCAACAAGAGTATATCAATTGTAATGTTACATATCCTTTCGATATAGCTGAAGTTTTACAGACTATGCAACAGGTAAAACAAGGAAGAACTCCTGGGACCAGATAATATTTGTACAGCAGTTATTCTGAATATTAAAAATGAGATCGCACCATACCTATATGAACTTTATAATCAATGCCTTGTGGAAGGTAAAGTAGAATATTGTTGGAAGGAGGCTAATATGGTAATTCTGAAACAAAGGAAAGTTAGGGTTCCTAGTAAACCTAAATCATACCGTCCCATATGTCTCTTGAACAACTTAGGCAAACTCCAATAAAATTTGTTATATAAAAGAATTAATGAATATAGAATAATGATAGGTATAACATTCAGTATGGATTTCGTAAGGGATGCTGTACAGAGGAAGCTATAAACTTAGCTCTCACTACAGTAAATCATTGTGATAAAAGATATGTATTGGGAAAAGTTGTGGATATTGCTGGTGCTTTCGACAAATTGTGGTGGTCTCAAATATTTCAAACACTAAGAGCTAAAAAATACCCTAGATGCTTGTACAATTGATTAAGGGATTACTGCATGAATTGAAGAGTACACATCAGAGGAGAACGGCCGCACCGTGTCTCAGTGGTTAGACAGCTTGGCTTTCACCAAGGCGGCCCGGGTTCGATCCCAGGTGAGCGCAAAGTTAGATATGTGGTGGACAACACGGTGCTAGGCCGGGTTTTTCCCCGGGATCTCCGGTTCCCCCATCTCATTCCACCCGTGCTCCATCTTCATCTCATATATCATCAGTGTCATCGCCTGCGGTGACGTATGTAGTAAAATCGGGCGTTAAACACTACACATTTCACTTCATCAGAGGAGAAAGTACCTTCATAACTAAAACAATCACTAAGGGATGACCCCAGGTATCGGTTCTAGGACCCCTCTTTTGGGATATTTTAATGTAAACGATACTAAATAGTTTGCAACAAACGTCTGAAATATTAGAAGTTGTAGCCTACGTAGATGACTTATTTATACTGGTAGCAGCTAATAGCATCAACATCAAAAGAGCAAATGTTGTTAAATATCTTGGTATGAACATTGATGAGAAGCAACACCTTGATACCCATATTAAATCTGTAGCAATGAAAGCTAATGAGGTATTAATGAAACTATTTGCAATAGCTACGAGAATATTTAAGCTTTCTCCCAGTACAATTCATAGATACCATATGAGTTTCATGGTGGGTATAACTGCGAATGGAGTGTCGATATGGGCAAATAGAGTAAAATTGAGGAAGAATATAGATACTCTACGGAAATATCAAAGACAGGCTTTACTTCGTTGCACAGGAGCAGTATCAACGACTGCTACAATGACATTATTAGTGATAGTGGGAATATGGCCATTGGATTTGTTGATTAAACAAAGGGCAGCCTACTTTTGGATGAAGCGGAGAGAATTCACTAAGGTTGAAAATTTATTTGGAACTCCATGCAGGACGAGGAGAGAAATTACGAACGTATTAATTGAAGAATGGCAACATGAATGGGACCAAATTCATGTAGGTAGAAGGACACACGAAATATTTCGTAGTATAAATATGAGGTTAAAATTAAAGGAAAACGAAACAAGACAAAGTGGTATACTATAGATTTCAGGACATGGACCATACAAAACATACTTTAAAGAGATAGGAAAGGCAGATGAAACCATGTACACAAGCTGCATGGAAGAAGATACTCCGGAACATGCTTTATTTGAATGTATAAATTATACACAACAGCTAGAAGAAGATAGGAACGAATTAGCAGGAAAATGTATATGGAACATAATTAAGAAGAGGCATGATTTTAAAATATTAGAACTAGCAGCAGAGAAGGTCTCAACAATAGTAATGGATGAATATAAACCACAAAGGCAGCAGCAACGACGAGTAAGAGACAATATTCAACATAGATATCGTGAAAAACCTTCCACACCGAGAAGATCTGAACGACTTCGAGGACAGAATATGAATAGCTTCAACAACCAAAGGAAGTAGAGGAACTTCACCTAGTCGAAGGATTAATAGAAGAGGACAATCTTGGATTAAAGAAAAGTATTTGAAGCGACAGAAGAAGACATCAACAAAAGCACAAAAGGATAGATGATTTATGAGGGATAGGAAGGTTGAAGTAGTTTAGATTGTGAAAATTGTAAGCTATAATTGTAGCAATTAGATTAGTTAGGTGAGATTAGATAGGTTAGTGTAGGTTAGCTTTACTGCAAAATGTTTTAATATCAATATAATTATTACGTTTGAGTAAATATAAAACTGTAATAGTGTGTCTTGGTATAGCATCTAGAGGACAAGGCATAAGAAATGCAGAATAAAAAAGTATAAAAATATCCCTAGAGTGGAATAAGTACGTAACAAACTGTCTCTTAAACACTAATTTTCAATATGAAACACTGATTAGCTAACGATATGAACTTTAGGTTGATAAAACTCAATGAAGATACTCCTAAAGGAATAAGAAATGTTCCTAATTAAAAAGATAGGAATATTTAAATAGAACAACATCAATAGTATAACTAGCCTTTAGGTTTTAGTATTAAGGGCAACTACGACCGCACTCCATCATAACAACAGTAAAGACAAGTCGGCCAAAGTGGAGCCAAGATAACAAAAGCAACATGCGTAGATCTGTAACACTTCTTCTGACTTATCGAAAGTTTATGATATGCTGAGAAAAAGTTTGTAACTTAATTTATTTTCTTTGTAAATAACGCGCAAAGAACCTACTTTTGTGCATAACATGCAACAACGAGGAATTTTCTTAAAACAAAATACTTAAAATATTAAAATACTTTTACGTAACATCCTGGGCAAATATATTTAATACAGAAATTGCGCTTGGAATCCATGTCTTGGAAGTTTTGATATTGTGTAACCTGCAGTAGAGTAGATTCAGCAATCAATGAAAATTCAGAAAAGACTATATCCGGCGAGCATTAAGTACTTTTAATGTTAGAGAATTAAAATAAAGCACACCAGGTAGCCCTATTGACCGTTCCTTGCGTAAGCATACATCCCTTTATACGCCTAAACGTTTACAGAACGCAACGGGAAAATTCCAGTAAAACACAATGCAGTGCTGTGAGAGGACTACACAGGCTACTTCAGTTATGGAAAGTGCCTCTTGTTTGGAGCAGAATCAGGTCCGCTACCGTCGTACGTTTAAGTGGAATTTCCCCGTTAGTTTGTGCAACTGTTACAACGCACGAAGGGGTATCTGATTACGTGAAAGACAGGGGAGTTGGGTCACTCGGTGTATATTTTTACCTTTAATTTTTTATTTTGGTTTAAAGATTTTCTTTAAAAGATTTTGTTAAGTAATAAGTATGGCCCGGAAGTTATTGACCTAAAAATTCTCCAAATAGAGCTATAAAATTCCCTTAAAATATATAAAATGCACATAATATTTCAAAAAATGACCTAACAAGCATTAACCATTTCCATCATAATAATACATTAATAGCTGTCACACACAAATAATTAATATATGGTTCGAATAACCACTTTTTAAAATTAACTTTCTTAGTAAATAATACAAATATTACTACTAAATAATAAATTATTAGTTCATCAGGTCATTTTCAAATTTATAAAGTAAGAAAAAATAGGTTACTATATCCATTAACCAAAACACACCTTACCTAGCGTTGCAACACACCACCATGGTCATCTTCAAGTTATCAAAAGTAAAGGAACTGCGGTTGTCAGCTGAAACTGTTTTATACTTTTAGAAACTTCTCACCACTTCCACAGATGTTATTTGAAAACCACTGTGTCACTGCCTATTAAATATATCAGTTCTGAAGTTCTCTCCTGACACGATATCGGCTTACACGATATTAACTTTTAATCACAGATTATTTGAAAACCACCCAAAAAGCCCCAGGTCAGGGGTCAGGGCCAGCTCTGCCACGGGAATCGAATCCGGGTCTCCCTAATGTTGGCTACAGATGAAAATGCCCAATAGATTCGCGCAAAAGAAGGGAAATGACCGGAAAATGCGTCTAAATGTTATAAAAGTTTGGAAAAAATGCATTTTGATGACCTATCAAACCATATATATCTAAAGTATATGTTCCAGAATGCACTTAATTTCAAATAAGCATCGTCTTTGACTACTCAGAAAAAAGAAGGCTTTTCATCAAAATCCGAGCTCTACTTATCACACATATACGACAAGTCCAGTATATGTACTCTCTGTTCAGATATAATGATGTCTTCTGGACAGTAACGTGTAATACATCGGCAGGCACGAGATATCATATATAATGTGATTGAATATTCTGACAAGGAGAAAGAAGATGGCATTAAAATAGTCGTTATTTTTATTAGTGTTTTCATTCAGATTCATCATTAATGAACTTATAAAAGATTGTATTTTATAATAATGTCCAAAATGATGTACACATGACTTTATATACCTTCACATTGTGATGTGTTTATGTTGTTTATGGCCTATTTGTATTTGTACAGACTGATCACGCTTCATAAATTTAGACCATACACTTCCTGAAATCATATCATAAGGAAACTTTTTAATTAATCTCAGTTGTTTTAACTAGAGGACTAAAGAACCGATACTTATTGCTAAAAGGGATGGATTACTGAAACAAGGAGCTCGAGGTTGATAATGGGGACAATGAGAGTGTGACATCTTTAAGTGTCGGAAATTTGCTGATGATAAGTTGAGTAAATCACCTTTTTAAAAATTATTCCCGTTGTACAGATTGATTACATTAGAAAATTAGCTGCATTACCGTACACATCCTGTAATTGTGGTAGTCATTTAATAACAAAAGTGTAGTTGGTTTTCGCTTTCCTTTTAAAGTTATGGAAATTACAGAAGATGGGGCTGTTGAGCCTCATATTCATTCTTTGAAAAACATTTGAACAGCTTATTACGTGGCTACATATATGATGTATTTATAATAGCTAGTCACTAGAAGGTCAATACGCCTCAACGCTTTGTCGAGTAAATACATGCTCGCGATATACTCAACACTATTGTAGACATGGCCTCTTGTAAATAGCATTGCCAAACCAAAGAAGTCCAATAAATTTCCCAAAACGCCAAAATGAAAAAACTGACCTTACTTATGAAACCACCTAATACAAATGTCGACTGTATACCGGAGATGCGTGAATAGTAATTCATGGATTAGTAGTAAATGCTTGTAAAATAGACCAAAAGGGACGTCATGGCCACTACATGGGTTAGCGCCACTTTTTACACTGTGGCCCAGTGTCACATTTCGCGCCATGCTTCATGTTCTTCTTTAGGTGTTAGTATAAGCTCCGAAGAGCGACCCTGTAGCATCGTACCTCCCCGCAAAACACACAGCACAGTGGTGTCGTTGAAGGTGTATCCTGCTGCTTGGAGCAGGGGCCTTCGACTTGTTGCCATACCGGGACACTGTCCCTTACTGGCATTAAGATGAAATTAATTCATCGGGCGGTGGTTAAATGGTTGGCTTTTGTCCTAGGGTTTTTTTAAATGATGAATGAGATTAGAAGAGATATTTGGATAAAGATGGTGTATGATGAGGGGTTAGTATTATGGTAGGCCTAAGGTGGTTCGTGGGTGTTTGTAGGTAGCCCCGGGGTCTAAATCATATTCCCCGAGACCCCTGATGAGATGGTTGAAGCTGGATGGTAGGTCGGAGTAGAATTTGTATGAAAGTGTTTTGATGTAGCTGGTGAGAGTGGGAAATGAGAGGTCGTTGTGTATATTGGTGTTGGGGATGTACCAATCGGCTCCTGTAGCAATACGGAGAAATCGGTTCTGCAGGACCTGGAGTTTAAGTTTGATGATGCTGCAGCACCCCAGACTTGACATGCGTAGGTGATAGCCGGTCTCAAAATTTGCTGGTATATGAGAATTTTATTTCTGAGGCTCATGGGTGACTTTTGGTTGTATAATGGGTATAGCATACCCATACGTTTGTGATTTTTGAGGCTACAGATGTAATATGTGTGTTCCAGGTGAGACGCATGTCGAGCTGGACTCCAAGGTATTGGGCCTGATTTCTCCAGGGGATGTCTTCTCCTGCTATGTGGAGCTCTGGGACGTCGTGAACTTGGCGACGGGTGAAGGTTACTGCCTGTGTTTTTGTAGCATTTACGCGTAGGCGACATGTGAGGAACCAGGCGGAGAGCATGTCAGCATATCGCTGAAGACGTTGTACAGCCGGGAGGTGTCGACAAGAGGCTGTGGTGATTGCTGTGTCATCAGCGAACAGGTACAGGTTGCAGCTCCAGATAGTGGGAAGGGTGTTGATGTAAGTTAAGAATACAAGGGGTCCAAGTACACTACCTTGGGGTACCCCTGCATTGATAAGGTAGGGTTGGGAAGTAATGTCATCTCTGACAACGGAGAAGGTGCGATGGGTAAGGTAGTGGTTGACGATGTGTATTATGTATGGAGGAAAGTTGTAACTGATTAGTCGAAGAAGAAGGCCTTGATGCCAAACTGAATCGAAGGCATTTGAGATGTCCAAAAATAGAGCTGCAACATACTGTCTGTTATTGAAGGCTCGGGTTACTTCATCAACCAGACGTAGAAGTTGGTGTGATGTGGAGTGGGAGCGGCGAAAGCCAAATTGCTCTGGGCGAATGATGTTTAGCTCGTCCAGTAGATTTTGGAGGCGATGTTGCAGTACATTCGCAAATAATTTACTCATAGCTGGTAGCAAACTGATGGGACGATGATTAGAAATTTGTTTAGAGTCCTTGCCAGGTTTGGCGATGGTAATGATGTTTGCATGTTTCCATTTTGCAGGAAAGTATGAAAGAAGGAGCAGGCTGTTGAACAGATGAACAATCAAGGCTATCCAGTTCTGCGGGAGTGCCTTGAAAGCAGCGTATGGTATGGAGTCGCAACCAGCGGCTTTGTAGGGTCGGACTGAAGCTATCAGACCACTGACCTCAGCGGCGTTTGTCAGCAGCACATCGGCTGAGTTGTAGGGAGAGGCAAGAAATTGCTGGACCACTCCTTCAACTTCCGCTACTTGTTCGTGGTCAGGGGATTCAGCTGGATGGAAAGTAGCAGCTAGGTATTCAGCTGTAAGTTCGACCTTTTCCCTGGAAGATTGTGCCACTTGATTTCCATCCGTAAGTGGCGGATCTGAGGTGGGTATGCGTAGCATAGCCTTGGACATTCTCCAGAGAGAACAGTCTGTGGTGTCGAGGGTACATAATTTTCTTTCCCATTCGTCATTGTAGTGGTCTGCAAGTTCCATCCTCACTGCAGCCTGGAGGCGATTCCATTCCCTCTTGTCTTGTGGCTGGCGCGTATTTTGGTATTTTCGCCGTGCTGTGTTTTTGGCGGAGATGAGTTGGCGCAACTGTTTTGGGATGGGTTTGAGGGGACTATATGGGGATTTATGGGCAGGAGTTGCTTCGCGCATGCCCTCAGCCATGCTGCTAGTGATGAACTGCTCCAGATTATCAGCTTCTGCTATTGTTGTGCAAGGGTGAATTTCGGCGGGTTTGTCGGCCATGATGTTTGAAAATTTGCTCCAGTTGGTTTGCCTGGGATTGGCGTGAGAAGGTAATGACTTGGGTGTGAGCTTTGCCTTATACAGCAAGAGAACAGGAAAATGATCGGAAGAGAGTTCGGGACGAGAGGATATAGTTGCGTGACTGCGAATGTTGCATAGGAGTGCTATGTCCAACCAATCAGGTGATCACGATCCACGATCACCATGAGTTATGGTGGGGGAGTTGGGAGCAAGGACGACCAGGTTCTTACGTTCTATATAGCGCTCCAGTAGGCGTCCACGACTGTTGGTGATGGTGGAGTTCCAAAGCGTGCTCTTTGAATTGTAGTCTCCCATGGCTACAGTGGGAGAACCATTGAAAATAAGGTCCAGGTCTCTCTGTGAAATTGGCTACTTGGTGGGATGTAGACCGAGTAGATATTAAGTGGTCCTCTGTCGGTAGCGACTTGGATTCCTGTACCTTCAAGGCCGTCTGAAACAGGCAGGTGTAGGCGATGATGGGGGATGTGCCTTTGGATATAAACTGCAGTCCCGCCATAGCCATCTGGACGATCAGTTCGATAGCAAATCATTCCTGGAATGGTAGCCCTATAGCGTGGAGCTAAGTGTGTTTCTTGGACAAGGAAGATGTTGATTTTGTTGACAGCGATGAAGTTTGTGGCTTCACGTAACTTTTGTCGTAGTCCATTGGCATTCCAGGAACAAATGCGTAGGCTGGTGTGGTTGCTTATTATATTATTGACGTCCGCCATTGTTGCCCATAAATACAAATACAGTGTGCACCAATATTGTTTGTGAAGGAATTGAAGGAGGGCGGATGGCTAGTGCATCAGCTAAGGCAGCTGCAAAGTCAGCTTGCAGGGCGAGTGGAATCCTGGACATGAGGCTTAAAAACTGCTCATCAGGAAGGGATGGTTTGGAAGTCTGTGGAAGGTTGTGGTTTGTGGTGGGGCGAGCCAGTAGCCGCTGCTGCATGGGCGTTCTGGTGTCAGCGTTCGTCTGTCCTGATGGGCACGTAGGTTTGTTGGCCTGTGCAGATGGAGCTTTTCCTGATGGTCCGTTAACAGGTGGACGTTGTGGTGGCTTTGGTGGAGCTGATGTGGTTTGTGATTGCGCAGTTGCTTGCGGCTCTGATTGACGAGGTTGCAGTGGATTTGACTTCGTGTTGCAGATGCGGCAGCTGCGTAGTTTGGGAATTGTGGTCTAGTAATTGGAGGGAGACCAGGGTAGCGAGTACCTTTGAATGCTTCCCTGGGTATGCCTTGTGGGTTTGGTATCTTCGGAGCAGCGTCAAAACGGGTACGTTGTCCAGCCTTGTTGAGCTCCATTTCTATTCTGGCCTCCTGCCAGACAGGGCACTTTGCGTAACGGCAGGAGTGCTCTCCTCCGCAGTTACTGCATGTTGGTTTAGATCCAGCAAGACCTAGCCTCTTGCATTCTGGGCGCTTGTGGCCTGAGTCACCACAGTAGGAGCATACCGGTATAAGCCTGCAGCCCGCTGCACTGTGGGTGAACTGTTGGCAGTTCGTACACTGTAATGGTCGTGCAGGCGGCCTATATGGTTCAACCCTTATAATGGCGTCGAACATGTGGGTTACCTTATAAATATCGCTTGAGCGCGGCTCCTTCCGAAGGGCTACTCGGAAATGTGGCAGCTTTTGCTGCGTCGGGGAGTGATTTGATCGGAGTTGTCCAACACGCTCAACTGGTCTTGGACTTCTGCCTCTGTGTCGTACATGGGTAGGTCCTTCAATGTTACGTACATTAGCTTCTCCTCGGGTAATAAGGTGGTGAGGTATTGTACTGTGTGATCGGTTAGGAATTTTAGTATGGTTCCGTGATCGGTAGGCGTTTCAGGAAGGAAGGCGATAGACCCACTCATGTTTTTTATGGTAAATTTTATTTCTGGGAAACCATCATGTAATGCCTTTGTCAGTTCTCGGGCTTGGCCCGGATCTCTTAAGAAGATGGGAGTAGTCTTGTTAGATTTGGTTACTCCTTGTGGTTGTGTGGTAGCTTGTGCCTGGTTGAGGTGTAATGGGGCTGCTACCTCTGCTACTTCCTGTTCCATGAGTTCAGCAGGGGGTGGAGGAGGTGTAGAGCATTTACGCCTCTTTTTGTTTACAGCTGGTAATGGTGGGAAGTCCTCTGGTGTATTTGCTTCAGAGAGAGCTGCAAAACTGTTTGATGTCGCTGGTGGTGGCACTAATGCGCTGTGGTTAGTTTCCTTGGCAGTTCTTTTCTGCGTAGGTGTTTGCCAGGAGTTATATTGATCTTCATGGTGTGAGAGGTAACTGGTGATGACATCAATTCTCTGGCGGTCGAAGGAATAGATTTTGAAGGCTGCAGCCGTGTGGCAGACCTCTTCAGAGTTGCGGACGGAAGACATTTCGGCATCTGCCTGATTCAGGTATTTTGTCCTAGCCTGTCTTTCCGTTTTGAGGATCCGGATATCACCTCTGGATAGTGGGTAGCTGGGTTGTACAATCAAAGCTGCCCCCATGAAGTTTGCAATATCACCACCTAGCAGGTAATAATCTTCAGAGGCTTGTTCCACAGAGATTGTAGATACCTCCGTTGCAAGGGGCTTAGAAGCAGTGGTTGCGCAGGTTGCGTGATCTGCAGAAGGGTGTGTAGATGCCTTCATGTTGGTGGAATTTGGGGTGTTAGCGGCCGACATGATCAGATGTGTGGATTGACCAATGGGAACATCCAATATAACGACCAATTAGGAAGGGTAATGCAGTGACCAATGGGGGGGCAGTGTGATGATAATGATGTATCGATGTGCTGTGCAATGTAACAAGGGTAATGTTTGTGCGTGATAAGAGGAAGAGAAGAGTGGAATGCTTTAAAGAACAAGTCTAGGGTGTCAAAAGACGCGAGTAATAGAGGACCTACCCCTAAGGGCGCCTAAAGCCAGTCGCTGTGACTGTTGGCTGCGGTCTTATTATTCTGCCCAACCACTTTGTTATAAGAAGCTCTTGCAGGCTCGGTACCTTTTTTCTCGCCTCAAAGAGGCTAGTCAGGCTCTTCTGTACTTCTGCGATGCAAGCAGTGTCTTGGAGACAAGTCTAGTCTAGATGTTCTCTACGCCTAAGCTGAACTAGCTGCTGGCGTTGTATTTCCTGCGAAGAACGCTGGTATTCAAGGACCATGCCCAGAGAAGGGCTGGATTGGCCTAGCTGCGGTACTCGCTGGAACGTCTGCCATCGAAGAAGGTCGAGGAGTCGAATGAGTGAGTGAGAGTGAGACGGAGGAAAATGAGTAAAATTTTCAAAACCTCCCCCAAAGTTGTCATGCCAGCCGTTTTATATACTTCATGAAATGTCCACTTTGTGGCCGCGAGAGTCTATATATTTTACGTTCGCTTCCTATAAATTAAGGCCAGCATAGCTTTAGGAGAATATTACATTTTATAATAACACCGGTAATTTTAAAATGTTTTATAATATTTTCACATTCTAGAGTTATTTGTATAAAATACAAACAAGTATGGATTGAAAGTATATTAACGGAATTAACTCATATTGAGCTACAGAGGAAAACAGCATCCTTCCAAGTTTAAATAATTAACTAAATAAGCTTGACTAAGAGGAAAAGACATGATCATCGGTCTTTAACATGACATTTCCTACCCATATCTTGTTTTGTTACATAAGCTAAGTAGAGGAGGTGTTGTATTCAATTTCGATATTTCAGCAGAAATACACGTTTTAATGGACATTAATTGTTCTTTAACACCAGCCATGTGTAGGCCAAAGTTTGGAAAGGTAGAGTCTGACTGAAATTATACTTTCAGAATTTAAAACAAAAATATTTTAGAAAAAATAAAGGTGTGGGCATGAACACCTATGTATTTGTGTGAATTCCAAAACGTAAAGTCGGTTGAATACCTAACTTGGCATTTTAACTCAGCATATTGTACGATGTACCACGAAAAGGGACGTGTACCTTTCCAAATTGGAGGTGGCATATTGGAACTTTGAGTCTGGTTGTGTCCTATGTATTACAAAATCACTAGTTCTTAGTTCTTATGTGTTCTCTTATCAGCAGCGTTTGTGATGAGGTGAGTAAAAACACCAGTAAACTAAAACCAGACGCTATGGAAATCCTGACGGAACGTCACCGAAGACGATCAACTGCATCACTATCAGAAATGGTGCTCCTCCTACTGTAAAGACGACGGTATTCGGAGGGGATGAAGTTATAAAGGTTTTATGAAACAAGGGTCTGTGTGCGAACCATCACATTGGTGAGATGCCCATCGACCAGACAGGAAACGAAACACGTCCTGTTGTGCATGCGGTTGTTGATAGTCATTTTTCTGGCATCAATTATTATCACTCAGCCGTTGAAACTGTACAGGAACCTCCAGCCCTTCCGAGAGCATCTGCCAAAATGTTTATATCGGGTTTCTCACTGCCAGAAAGACTTGATGATATAGGAGACGAGACAGCAAAGCACATCGTCATACCTGTGCCATGCAGTGTAATCAAAAGGAAAACTGAGACACGGGTTATGATATGCTAGCAAAATCGCGTACTAACACGTCTCCTGTCCCAACGCTAAAGCTACAGAACCTAGAATGAGAGTGGAAGAACCAAACGAGAAGAGATATCCCTCATTATCATCCTCTATTGTCGAAGAAAAGCTTTACAAGAAGAGAAAAAGAGAAGGGGAAGATAAGAAGTAATGAAAATGACACCTCACTGAAATGTTTCCGATGACTGCAGATATAAGACACGATAAAGGTTTTATAGATCTGTGCTGGCTGGAGTATACGCTAGTATTCTGGCATATATCTACTCTGGTATACGTCATTTATTTATATTTGTTTGTGTTAATGTCCTTCTGATATCAAGTTATATGTCGTCTCAAAGTTCCTAGTTGACAGGGGCTGCATCAATGTTTATTACTATTAACCGACCACCAGTACATATGTGTACCCCAGAGGACTATATAAAAGAATGTACAAAAACTCATAGGCATGCTAAGGAGAGACAAAGCAGGAAGGCGAATCTACAGTGCAACATTCTGATCGGTTCTCCAGGATCTTGAATTTTTAGGTGAGGGCCACCACTTTCTTGGTAAGGAATGCGGCGCTTTTTATGGAACTATGTTGATATAAGTTATTTTTAATGGAATCCTCATTATTTGTTTAGTGTGTCACCTATCATAAATGTACAACAATTATTCTCACGCTTCCTATGATTAATTATTTACGTATACTGTCATCCTCATTATTATTGGTATCATTTATTCTCATATACGACGTGGTTATTATTTTATATCCTGTCTAAGTAAAGGAATTGCAATTGAAGGTTATCACATAGCGACTGGCACTAAAATAATTGACTAAAATATAAGTCTACTGTATTGTCCTACATCCAGTGTAGTAGAAGCTACTTTAAAATTCGGAATACACAAAAAGAAAAAACAGAGAATAAGTAAAACAACAAAGGTGTTAACTAATTTTTGCGAACTCTTGTAGTAATTGTTGAAGAACGTGTGTAGAAATTACTGCCAACTAAGTTTATGGGTATGGAATACATGGGAACAATGAAAACTATGTGATGCAAGACCAAATCCCAAACTAATTCATTACCAACTGACTGTTATATACGTCCCTTGCCTCTCTCGAACTTTTTCGAAATAGATTTGGAGGAATCTTACGAACGTCCTATAGTAACTGTGACATTTAAAACAAGCAGCTTCAAATGTTTTGTTCACTACAAGCGGATGGAATTTCCAACAAAATCTTTAAGTTAATTTTTTAATTGTTTAAATTTTCAACATAGAAGTCAAGAAGAAATGGAATAAAACAATGAAATGAATTCGCGAAGTACACATATCACTTCATTATAGCGAACTTCCTTTCTCAAACTGAACTATTTGTTCGTCCATTATTGTGTTCATTTACACTACTGCAGCTATTTATTTTTCCTAATTAAATACAAAGTCAAGCCTAAACCGAACCTCAGTTACTCCAGTTACAGTATTCCGTAAAAGCTACTACAAATTACAATCCTCTATCACTGCATCAAATATTACTGTTAGGGCCATCTATGGGAAGCAGTATCTAGTAGGTGAGCGGTTGTATATCCTAAGGGCAGGAATACAGTTAAAAGAACCTTTGCTGTTCTATATATATGTTTATGTAGACCCGCCTCGGTAGCGTAGACGGCAGCCTGACTACCTCACGTTCAAGAGGTCCCGAGTTCGGATCTCAGTCAAGGTGAGCTACCTCGATAAGGCTTTATCCGGGGTTTTCCCTTATCTTTAAAGACGAATGTCAGGTATCTCTAAGCTCCATGGACCAGGAACACATTTGAGCGTCATTTCACCCATCTCATTCACCGTCCGATATGACAACTTTGGAGGATGTCAAATTACAATATGTTTATGTCGGTATATGAATCTACTAATGTCATAATACTTTCTCCATCTACTCTAATACAGAGGACTTTGCTCCCTCTAGTTCATGTTTAAGATTAAATATTTACAAATGTAGCTTCATTAACATTTCGTTGTATATATTTAAGTGCAAGTCTGAAGTAATAGCTAAATGTTAAAAATGTAGGACGCAGAGTTTCGGCTTTCTAATTCACACGATACTACAGCAGACTCAAGAATGGATCTTAACATTATGAAGATAATTGAACATTATACAAGAAAATCGTAAATTACAAAGAGAACTGGCTCAAAGAAATTATTTGCTTTAAGCACATGAGCATTATTTCAGTCGCGTAAATAAGTAGTATGTTCGCCGGTTTGAACCCAGACGTGATAGCTAGGGAGCAGATTTATGGGCACTAAAAGTGTGTTAAACAGCCAGGCAAAAGACACTATAATGGGCCAAATAGACACTTAAGTAAGCACTAAGAGTTTTCTAAGTATACACTTAGAAATACACAGTTTTAGTAAAATCGCTCTTAAAATGTACTATAGCAAGATGGCAGTCATGGAAACATACGCAGCAACAAATTCACTAAACACACACAATTTTTCGTTTCCTTAGGCAAGATAGTCACACATTTATTCCAAATTTCATGGCTCAAATCAAGTTAAAATAACATACATTGTCTTATAATTAAAATACATATAAATCCACATCACTAAGTAAGAACCATAATGTGCAGACAGGTGTGAAGTAATTATGACAAAAAACAAAACATGTGTTTTGCGGAGGAGCTTAAGGGTGCAAATTGAAATATCTGAAGATTTTGTTAAATTTGTTTCAGGTTTATACTATTTATATTTGTGATCGTTCAAGAATGGAATTGCACCAAGTTTCAGCTTTCTATTTACCATAGTTTCTGAGGAATTATCGGTTTACGTCTAAATTACAGGCAATTTTCTAACTGCCCCACATATTGTAATTTAAAAAATAGCTTCGTGTATAAGTTTCTGCACCCATTTTAACGTAATAATGACCTGCACATATGTGAAATATTTGTCGTCGCCATATTAACGAAGGGAAAGTACAAGCCTACCGACATAGAAATTTCTATTTTCCTAAGCGTTTTCAATAAGATGTAAGCATTATAATCATTTTGAATACAAATAACAAATTCACAACAAATGTAAATGGATACAAATAATATGCAGTTGCTGTTTCAGGTATGTCTAGATTTTCATATAGAATGATAGAAAGCTGCATCCTGTAAAACATTTTGATGCTTAGAAAATGTAGAAGATATGGAAGCTGAGAAATCTGAGGTTAAAATTACGTAATGACAGCTACGATACAGATGTAGGGTTATTTAAATAATCACAGGACGTTTTCTGTAATGCTATTAGTAAAAGCAACCTTTATATTATTGAAGTATGCCTATATTGAGTATAAGACAAAAATACTAAATTTGGGATTGCTGTAAGTTTTGTGGCCAATTTGCCCAGGTAGTTCTCCTTAATAGGAACGATAGTTAGAAAGATAAGAAACTCACAACTTCATCACAGCAATCTAAATATTACTTAAAATGATGTCAGAATTGTCAGAGAGATACAAAGCACAGAACAAAAGTTAAATAAGGCTAGAGCTAGAGAATCCAAGTTTTAATAATAAAAATCCTAATGCCCCATTGTCGACTAAGAACAAATAATATAGCACAGATTTTTAGTAAGCGTTTTCCGTTTATGCAAACAAAATTACAGCAATTAAGACATCGTGACAATAATTTTCGTACCTATTTTAATAAAGGTACTTATGTAAACTTTTACACAAACCATTACAATTTATTGGTCTGTTAGTTTTTGTAATTTATGTCCTCCAACGTTGAGTCATATCGGATAATGACTGAAATGGGTGAAATAGTGCTCAAATGAGCCCAGGGTCCATAGAGCTGAAAGTTGACTGACATTCGTCTTTGGTCCTTAGTTTCATTTTCAGAGTTGGAAGCAAGACCGGAAGCTATATATATATATATATATATATATATAACCTTAGTGTGTGTAGCCTAGGTAATTAAGAGCTGGCCTTACAGGTTTAAGTTGTAAGCTGAACAGAGTCCGAGAGTGGTGATAGTAAGATTGGCTAAAACAACAGCTTTATATGACTGGATTTACACACATGTAAAGAAATCTTACGGGAGTAAGTTCCTGCTGAGCAGCGGTACTGATTGTGATCTGATATGATTGTTAACAATTGATATCATCAATAATTTAATTAATAATCCCTACCCCAAGTATTACTATTAGGTCAAGAAGTGAGCCTTTACACCAGCACAAAAATATCATGGTACTTCATTGAAACTGCTAAAGAAAATACTCGTAAAAATATTGTGAAATCCAGTACACTGAGTTTGCAAAGCTGTACCTATGAGCTTCAAATATATAATGTTATAATAAACATAAAATTCATTAGACGACCTTGTTTAATAATTCAGAAATGTTTTAAACTAAATCTAAAGTCACATCTTGTGATGAAGAAAGTTTTACATTAGGCAAATTTGGGATTTACTTTGTAAAACTGGAAACATCGAGTTTCTCTTCTTTCGGTTCTCCTCAACACACTAATTTGTACATGCTTTGACTTTTAGGGCCGGCTTTAATCGAATAGAATGTATTTCCTCGGCTTGTGTGCCGCGGTCCGTAGGATGAATATTCTCCTGACGTTTCGCTCATATCTCCGATGACCATCTTCAGAGTATTCTAGCTGGGTACTTGCTAATTTTCCAGAGCGTGCCATTTTGTTCGAAGGGACATTTGCATAAACTTTTTGTGTTTCTTTGGGCTTCATATATTCTGTTTTCGGCACAATTCGGCCTTATCAATTCCTTTTGATTGCAACTTCGCGTGATATCCTTTAGCTGAATGTTTATATGAAATGCTAATAAGGGGACGGTGAAGTCATTGAAGTTTACTCTAAGTCCCAGTGTTCTAGGTAACTTTGTATAGCCTTTATTTCACTTTCTTGCTCTAAACACATGCTAAACGTTGGTGGAAATCGAAAGTTGTTGAACACATTTCTCTCAACACAACTGTCATATACTGTCCGGTTAGAATGCAACTCCTACTCCACCTGCTATGTATTTTGGTTTACAGAAATTAAAACAAGATAACACCAAGATAAAGCAGACAAGCAAAACTGCAGTTGTAATTTCCCTCGTGTGTAGTGAGTGCGACTGCAGCGCACATGGTGGAAGTCTTATGAAACAGGAAGTGCACGTAGAAAGTTATAGATGACGCCAAAGTTGTAATACTTCGTATGTATCTATATGTCTTAGTTATTAGGAATTATTTTAAAAATGTAAGAATAATAATGCTTCTTTCAGGTATAAAGGCAATTATGAATGTAAGGGATAGTAAACTGGAGCCATGTTGCAAACAAAGATCAATAAAAGGAAGCAATGAGTATTGTGTATCGGAGGGTAAATCTCCTGAAGCTGGTTTATGTATAACAGATTCAAACAGTATTATGTATATCTTCATTTCAATTCATCCATTTTGCTTATTTTTGGCATTTTGCCTATGCATGCGTCATTCGGCAACAAATTCAATTAAACAAAATTGAGCAGTAAGAGCAGAAAATGTTAAATACCACACACTCGGGCAATTCTTTATGGAAATTATTAAAGGCATTTAAAGTCTCCGCGACCGCTAACGCAGGCACTGAGGCGCTACACACTCGCCTCCGCCTGCACTTCTGCTCTGAGGAGAAAGCCGAGGTCTTTGCAGACTGTCTGGAAACAAGAACAGAAAATTCAGCGACGAACCCCGAGTTGGGTACAAAGCTGGGTGATACAGAAGCATGAGCAACACTTACCCCACACAAAGCCGCAGGAAGCGTACAAGCTCATTGGGAAGCTGCCAAATGTTAAAGCCGCCCGCCCGGACAGGGTGACCAATGAGGAACTCGAGGAACTCCCAAGAAAAGCCCTGATGCAACTTACAAAAATTTTCACGCTTGTTTGCAGGAAAATTATTTCCCTGACTTTTGGAAACAGGCCAAGGTAATAGTGCTACATAAGCATGGGAAACGCACCAGGTAACCTTAAAATTACCGCCCCATTAGTCTCCTGTCTAATGCCGGTAAATTGCTCGAGAACATAATTCTATTTCTACTCCAAAAACAATTTGCGGCGTATGACATTTGAAGTTCAAAATTTGGCTTTAGAAAAGGGCACTCAAAATACCTTCAACATTTAGGACTAGTACATGACGTCACCGAGCAATTTAACAATGGGGCTTCAACGTTGGCGCTATTTATGGACGTAGAAACCACATTTGATTGGTGCTGGCACAAGGGCCTGATTTCAAAGCTGTACTGAAAGTATCCCGGCCTCAAATATTCACTGCGATTGCTGTATAATTTTTTTAAAAAAACAGGCCCTTCTACGTCCACGTGGGTCGCTCCCCCTCAAAGGAGAGAGTGATGCAGGCTGGCGTACCACAAGGGGCTGTTTTGTAGTGAATAATTGACAGGCTTTTTATGTTTTCAGGTTGCACATTCTAAAATTGTCTGCTTCACCTTTTTATGATTTTTTTATCTTTTTATACGTGTAATTGAGAATAATATACAATTAGTTACTAAATAAATACAACAGCTGATGGGCCCAGATCCTTCCCAGTTTTCATAAAGTGTAAAATATATGCAACAAAAGTTGTATATAATACACTGAAGCAAACAGTTGTCCTAGTTTTGCTCAGCAAGTATGCACCATTTTACTTTGCAAAAGGTGTATATTCAAAAGTAAAGGTTTATAAGAAATTGCAACAAATACCAGTGTTTGTCGTATCGAACCTCTAAAGAAAGGCAATTGTGATAAGTGGAAAGTAAACCTACAAGCCGCGCTTACTCGCATTGGACTTTCAGACTATGTGACCGGAGAAAAAACAAAGAGGCAAAATGACGTCAAATCCGAGGAGAAAGTGACTCAGATACAAAGACAGTAGTGATTAATATGATTTCACCTACAGAATTAAAACAAATAAAGCATTACATATCCTCAAAAGCCGAAAATATACAAGTCCTGCTAGGAAAGCTACGTTTTTGAACCAATTATTTGTACAATAATGAACAACACTGATTTAATACGTAGCTATCCCAACAAATTCTTGGATATTGTTGATAAATTAAAGGAAGAATGTCGCGATTAAGGAAGACTGATTGGTAATAATTATGCTATAGTCTCTAAAATCTTAATTTGAGTATTTTCGAAATGCCGTTAAATCAAGGGATGTGTTTAAAACCTAACATTTAATTTATTGGACCAAACTGAAGCCAGCAAAAATACAACACTTCAAGTTAAGCAGCACTATAAACAGGTAATAACAGATATCAACAGAGAAATGCCAAAAACCAGAAGTAACAGCCGTTCACAAAGCAATTTGCAAGAGGAAATCTGAAGTAGTCTCTCTGTGAAGCATGTACGAAGACAAATGACAGTGCATCTTAATGCTGGTCAAAGAAAAAGAATTTAAGGAAATCTGAGCACACCTTCGTGGTAGAACAATGTTCAGTTTGAGGCTGAATGTCTACTCGCGACTGTAGTATTACCAAAACTCGCATGTATTAGACAAGTTCACCAATTTTGTTCGAGTTATAATGCATGTCTCTGTCCTCATTCACACTTATTCGGACGACAAATCAATTGAAGTTTAAAGCTTGTCACAATAATTTTATTTTAAGTAATTATGTTTTATAGCCTTAGTATTTTCTATAATGTTCCACAAGTAAAGAGAAGCGGAAGAGCAAAACTTATAAAAAGGTTTATTATAGCTGATAGCAACGCCTCTACAGGATATACCTAGCAATAGTCGAGACATTAAACATACTTCACAATAAGAAATGATTATTTCTTGAGTTTAGCTGCAAGTTAATTAGTTCATATATACTTAACATGAATATACAAACTTTGTAAATATTGCAGAAGATTTCTCTATATAAAGTCGTGAAGAAACAGGAAACAGTATATTTTAAGTGACAATCGAATGTTTTAAAAGCACTTCACTAGGGGATTGATTTTTAGATTCCCTTGTATTTGTATCTACAACAGAAAATAAAAAAATCTCATTCTTACACTCATATAACTTTCTCACACCTTTCATAGTTCGAAACTGGGCCTCTGCATTTCGTGCACTAATGTGACATATTCGTAAATACGTTTTAATTCGAGGGACTTGGAAACGTGTGTTGTTACGGAAACCTCGGTATTTAATTATTGGACGGTAGTGCAATACTTTCCAATCCGAGTAAGTCCATAATGCAGACACTAACAACGAATTCCGCTTTAGAAAAGTATAATTATTGGGAAATTGTGAAATATAACCAAGAGTAAATCTAAAGTGGTTGACTCTACAAAATAAAATGTATCACACATAAAATGAATGTTATAACAATATCTACATTATACGTGTAGTAAAATTTTGTTTACATCTTAAACTTTAGTGTTATGTAAAGTGTTTCAGGATGATACGACTTCTGAGGACATTCCCTGCAAATTTAGCATATCAATATCATTTGTTACAAACATATTTCAATCATATACTACTTCAGTTGAAGTATTAGAGTTATTTTTGAAAATAATAATATAAGGAATATTTTCGGTTACTCGGTAGTGCTATATGGCGGGTTGTGTCCTTATCCTTAGGCGTGTAAATGTTGTATAAGTTTCGGATATAACCGATTTTGCTGTTTTGAGTTGCGCTGAAAAAATCTGTTTTGATTTTAGATTCAGGTGATCCTAAACTATATATATATATATATCACTAGTACAATATCATTATTAAATGTCTCGTTAGAAGGAAACTCCTCCTCCACCTGCTATTTATATTTTTGGTACATAATATAAAGCAGGATAACAGTAAAAGAACATTCGAAAAACGAAACTGGGCAGAAAACCGGTTGAAATGTCTGTTGTGTCTGGTAAGTGTGACTACAGCGCACATAGTGGAAGTCTGCTGAAAGGTAAAGTACAGATAGCAATTTATAGAAGGCGCTAAGGTTCAAATTGCTCCTTAATTATGGATATGTCTTAGTTATTAGGAATGACTTAAAAAATGCAAAACTTATAATGCTTCTTTCACGTTCGAATTTATTTGTAAATGTAAATAATAATCAACTGGAGCCACGTTGTGTACAAAAGTCAATATTGAAAAGCAATAATTATTGTGTTTCGGAGGGAAAGTCTCCATAAGCTGGTTTATATACAACAGATTTTGACAGTTTTGTTTATATATTCATTTCAATTGAGCAATTTTAATGGTCATAGCTGTACAATGAGTGTAGTTGTGATATAAAACCATTAAACGCAGTTCTCCGCATGTGAGATGTCATCAAAACACTGGTTTGGTACTGAAACACTTAGATCTATTCTTGACAATGCCTTTGGCTAGCTGATTTATCAATTTGTGTACAGTTGTTCAAAATTGCAAATATTGTGCAAACAGAATATCACTTAGAGAATATTATAAATCAAGATATAAGGAATTTTAAGACAATGTGATCACACATTGCTAAAAATTAATCATTGTAAAACATGAATACAATGAGAAATATTGGGTTCTATAGATTTGGAAGCAGAAAATCGGCAAATGAATCATATGAGGTCTCAATTATTATAAACGGGAGAAACATATAGGAAGAGTAATATGAACGGCCAAAAAATGGAAATAAATAAAATATAATTAAAATTCGAACAAAGTTAAATATAGTACTGAATCAAGTTAGAGGCTAATGGATATTTTAATCGCTTTTCTTTACTCTAACTCAGGTTTGAAGTGTATCTGTTTACAAAGGAGACAAGAAAAAAGAGTAAATTGCTGAATATTCAGCCCAAGATAGGTCTAATATTACAAGATATCCTGCATGTGATCGGTACAAAGCTGTAGCTACGAGAGCTGTTCACTAAAGAATGATCACAATACTTTTGTCAACGTACCCTTACTGATCCTCATAATTTCGATAGTCCTTATCAAAATTGTCTCCCCTGAATGCGAAGCACCTGTCCCAGGGTTTCTGACAATCTTCAAAAACATGATGGAAACCATTTTTGAGAGATCCAGCAAAATCGTCTCCGCAGCCTTCACCACTGCTTGTAATGATGGATAGTGCTTACCACGAAGGGGTTTCTCGAAGTTAGGGAATAGAATAAAGTCACATGGGGCTATATCCGGACTATAGGGAGGGTGAGACTTGCACTTCACGTTAATTTTTGCAAGCTATTCAGCAACAATATTGGCAATACGCAGCCACGCATTATCGTAGTGCAACATCCAGCCTGCTTCAGGGAAATGTTATTTTTCTCTACTGTTATTATTGTTTATTCTTATCCGACAGCCTGTCATTAAAATACCAACGTTACTTATGAGGGAAAACCTTCCAAATAATACGCTGAGCTCAGTACGGTAGACCTTTTATGTTGAACTAGTTATGTTTAACATTATACGGTACAATAGACTTCGCAGTATATATTCGTAGCAAAACAAGTGTAAACCTCTGTTCGCTTGCGTATATATTACCGAGCAATGGCATACATTTTAAGAAAAGCACATTAGATCACCGTATTAGTGGTAATACGTATCTCTTATTGTTGCGTCCCACTTTAATTTCAGAGTCCTGTATGGAAATTTTGATTGGTTTTTTTTTTCAGAAGGCACTAAAACCTGTCAAAATATTTAAGTTTGGATACAAATTTGGCATTGAAATTATCGTTCAAATCCTATAACATCTGGAACTCTACACGATTTTAGTAACTTCACATAACTAATGTTGTAATCACGAAATTATCTGTGGCATTTAGACTAAGAAAATAAAATTAAACATATAAGCCAACCTGGCCCACGTCGTCTTAAGCTAATCAGGAATCTACAGGAAATTGAAGATATTTATTTAATTTATTGCTAAAACACCATCAGCATATAATAGATTTAACAAATCTTTAAAGTCATTCTTGATGAAGTGAAGATGTTTGAGAAACATTCCATGTAATGTTGTGCTGTTGCAGGATTCGTTGGAAGTTCTGGTGTTTCGTCCTTGAAAACAGTGAAACAAGCCTTTTACAGAAATATAAATATCTGTAACAACAAGCTACACTTATCTTAAGAGATTTGTGAAATATTCTTCTTTATAACGGAAATAGATTTCAAAAGTAGATTGTTTTCTTCGTCAGTCCATCAATAAACTTCGTAGTCAAGTTTCCGGTTACCCTGTTCTTATGTTTTTCAGTATTACCAAAATCTGAAAAACAAAACACACCTTAAAGCAGAATCAAATACTGGTATTTCAAAATTCATTACGTGATGTTTATTTTTTTAAATAAATATATTTTCCCGAACCGTTAAAGCTATCTACGTAATAAGCATTTTACATGTTTAGGTCTTTACCTAATTTCCAGATATGAGCTTTGCACACACACACACACACACACACACACACACACACAGTCACACTCACAGTCACGCCGTGGACGAGTACTTATACCACTCGACACTCACTAAAGCGGTCCAGGTCCCAGAAGACCTCATGTGAGATCTGTGGTAGACAAAGCAGTGTAGGGTCGGGTATCCTCCTAGTTCTCTCGCCATTTAATTCCTTCTGTACTCCATCTTCACTTTATGTACCATAATTGCCATCATCTGCGGTGCCACATGTAGTAAAAGCGGAGGTTAAACACTACATCACACATACACACAGCAGCAGCACAAATCTGGCGGGCTGTTTGGAACAGCCCGAAGGGTGGTCAAATCGTGTACCTGCTCTGGGAAGAGCTTAACCACGTAGTGGCGGGATGTGGATGTTGCAGAATAACGGGTGTAATTTAAGTGGGGTTAGTGTAGGGAGGTAGCTTTTTGCTCCTCAGGGAATGATGAACCGGGTGCTACGGACAGCGAGCACCGCTGGTGGGTTAGTTAATAAACTAGGAAGAAGGTATGTATAATTTTGAATATTCCATAATAACAATTTTGGAGTAGCTGAAATTTAATTTAGGCTGGAATGGAGATCATGTGGTTACCGGTAGTGACCGCAAGACATGCGGGGTAACCGGTATCACTTTAAGCGACGTCCACGAGGAACATAATCCCCAAGGGATCTGACGAGGGCGCTCTGATGTTGGGGCAAACCCTCGAAGAATTTTGTCGCCCGGCGCCTAATTTCATCCTCCACATATTGGAGGGATGAAGCCTCATGAAGTAATTTCACGGGAAACCTTGTACAAACAGAATAAATAATCCGAAGACATTTATTCTGTGCACGTTGGAGCAGAACTAGATGTGAGCCTGCGGCCATACCCCAGACTTCGCACGCATAGAGCATGATAGGGAGGACCAGAGCCATAAAGAGGCGCAACTTTAGGGGAACAGACATCGCAGACTGAAGCACAGGGTATAGTGATGCCACGGCACCACACGACCGATGAGCTTGCTACACATACACACGCACCAACCAAAGTTCTTATAAAATCTCTTCCTCCAAAGTATGAATTCCCAGTACAATCTTGACATGGAGCTTTTTGATATTATTTAATTCTTCCTCTACCTGCTATGTAACTTCGTGGTTCAGAAAATATTTAAATCTAAAACAAAGATCAAGTTAAATGGTCGGCAATGACCTGCAGATCAAATGTCCCGCGTGTTTACCGAGTGACTCCGACAAAAGCGACACGCGGTGGCAGTCGCATGAAACACCAAGTACACTTAGAAGTACAGATATCGCGCAGGTCGTAATTGCTATGTGTAGAGTTTTATGTCTTAGTTATTAGTTTTCAATAACATTAGAATAGTGACATTTTGTGTGGCCTTGTCAAAAGTCAAATCCTAAATAGCAAAAATAGCAAGAAGGAGTTATTTGATATATAAAAAGTATAATTGGCCCGTACAGGTATTCTTTTCGGAAGAAACGTCTCCAAAAGCGTATATAAGTTAAAGCCCCAACCGTTCTTATTTTATTGCTCATTCCATTATTGTTCCGTATTCGTCCATATTTGACGAGTTATCGTTTACCAATTTTAGATCTGGCAGTAAACATTACTAAGTTCAGGAATAACCTGCTTGTGCTCTTATTGAAATTTAATATTGGCAAAAATATTATGACAGGTCCATGAAATACATTCGTTACAGCTCTCTTCAATCACATTGCAATTAATGGAAAATCGAGACTTGTCTCTGTAATTTAGTTTCAAGAAAACTCTTTGACTGACGTCGACATTTTGCATAATGGTCCATTAGAACAAAAAAGCGGGGACACCATCCTATTAAGGCTAGTGTAATCGGCATCAGCGCCTCTACAGGGCTTAACCAGCAATAGTCGCGAGATCAAAGTTACTTCACAATAAGAAATTATTCTTTCGTGATCTAATTACATTTGCTCCCAAATGTTGGTGTGGTTAGATACATGGTAGGTGCTTAACCTCTACCAAAGGCAACGGACAGATCGGATAACACATGTAACTGAAATATTTATTAATAACTACAAAACTCTGCAAATTATGAACACGTAGTTATGATATAAATCCAATTAAACATTTCTTATGAAAAAATGGACCACTTTCCCAAACTGATGCTCAGCTGTGTACATTAATATGGATTTTTCACATCTTTATCTGTTTTGACAGTATTGTACCCAGTTGATTTGACAGATATACACAGATCAAACAAGTCAGTGCAGATGTTTCTTTATGTCTCTGTTACACAAAACACCACATGCTGCTGTGTCCAGGTATATAGGGTTTTGGTAGCCTGTCAATGAGTCCCGAAATTGAAACTCTGTGATAAGGTTTCCCCTTATCCTTAAAAGAATAATAGCTGACAACTCTGAGCTCCGTGAGTCTTACACTTATTTGAGCATCGTTTCATTCTTCCTAATTTATCACTTCAATTTGGACACTATCCCTCATCCTGATAGATGAATATCTGGTAAATAAGCACTATGTAGCGTTTACTCATTTTAACATCATTTCATCCTTCGTCCGAAATGAGTTAACGTTGGAGGTTTTCTCTTATCCTAAAAGATGAGTATCCGGTAACTAGAAGCTCCATGTACCCTGTAATCATTTGAAAATCATTTATTTGATTTTCATTGCCACTGAACCAATTGATGAGCTACTTAGTTTTGGAAACCTAAACATTAAAATTTTGAAGCAAACATAGCCAGATAAAAAGAAAACAATTAAAGCAAAAAGCACTATACGCCGGTAATAATAGATATCAGCAGAGAAGTGGTAATAATCAGATGAAACAACCTTTCACAGAGCAATGTGCAAGAGGAAATCTCAGGTAGTGTCTCTGTGAAGTCTGCTCGAAGACAAATGTCAGTACATCTGAATGCTGGTTCAAAGAAAAATAATTTAAAGAAACCTGAGCACACCTTCATGGAAAAGCAATGATCAGTTTGAGGCTGAATGTCTACTCGCGACTGTAAATAGTACCAACACTCGCATGTATTTGACAAGTTCTTCAATTTTGTTCGAGCTATGTTGCATATCTCTGTCCTCAATCCAATTAATTGCAGTTTGCAAATTGTCGCTCTATTTTTGTTTACAGTAACTTTTTTGGTTGCTCTAGTATTTCTTATAATGTTGCACAAGGAAATAGAAGCGGAAGAGCAAAACTTTTAAATAGGTTTAATATAACTGACGGCAGCGCCTCTACAGGATTTACCTAGCAATATTCTGGACATTAAACATACTTCACAATAAGAAATGATTCATTCTTGTGGCAGTACAGGTTAGTTAATTCATGGATAATTAATATCAATATACAAATTTCAGGTATGTTGCAGGAACATTGCTGTATATAAAGTGCTTAACTAGGGAATAACTTAGAAATTCGTTTCTCCAACAGAAAATAAAAGTTCTCATTTTTATATTCATATAGCTTTCTCACAGCTTTCTTAAATCGTCTTTGGGTCCCTGCATTTCGTGCACGGACGTGACATATTGGTATATACGTTCTAAATCGGAGATTTCGAAACGTGTGTTTCTACCGAAACCGCCCTGGTGAATTATTGGAGTGCAATGCAACTTGTGCAATTAGGTAATCGAAAGTAATAACGACTTATCATTTTGGAAAAATATAAATATCGGGAAAGTGAGAAAAATATCCAAGGGTAAATCTTGAATGATTTGTAAGATGAAATCTCAAGTAATCTCCCTTTGAAGCAAATTAGAATGGAAAGGACCTCTGAGGAAATTCCCTGAAATTTTAGCATATGCATTTCATTTGGCATAAACATATTTCAATCATAGGCTATTTTAATTAAAGTATTAGAGCTACATTTGGGAAAAATATAAGAATCGTTTCCATTTATTTAGTAGCGCACTATTGCGGGGTTATCGTTAACGACTAGGCGTGTAAATGTCGTATAAGTTAGGTACATAACCGAAATCCCAGTTTTAAGCCATTCTTGAACAATCTGGTTTTGTTTTAGATTCAGGTTATCCTCAAATATATATCTGCAGCACACTACGTCAGTAAATGTCTGCTTAGAATGCAACTGCTACTCCACATGCAATATATGTTGGTTTACAGAAAATAAAACAAGATAACACCAAGATAAAGCAGACAAGCAAAACTGCAGTTGTAATTTCCCTCGTGTGTATTGAGTGCGACTGCATCGCACATGGTGGAAGTCTCATGAAACAGGAAGTGCACGTAGCAAGTTATAGATGACGCCAAAGTTGTAATTACTTCGTATGTATCTATATGTCTTAGTTATTAGGAACTACTTTAAATATATAAGAATAATAATGCTTCTTTCAGGTATAAAGGTACTTATTAATGTAAGGGAAAATAAACTGGAGCCATGTTGCAAACAAAAGTCAATAATGGGAAGCAATGAGTATTTGGTTTCGGAGGGTGTCATCCTAAGCTGGTTTATGTATAACAGATTCAACCAGTTTTATGTATATCTTCATTTCAATTCTTCCTTGAACTGTACCCTCGAGCGCTAACTCAGTCCCTGAGGCGCTAAACACTCGCCTCGGCCTGGACTTCACCTCTGAGGAGAAAGCTGAGGTCTTTGCAGACTGTCTGGAAACAAGATTTACAGAAAACTCAGCGACGAACCCCGAGTTAGAACGTGATGTCCAGACTTGGGTACAAAGCTGGGTGACACAGATTCATGAGCAACACTTACTCCACACAACGCCGCAGGAAGTTTACAAGCTCATTGGGAAGCTACTTTATGAGATAGCGGCTGACCCGGACAGGGTGACTAATGAGGAAATCAAGCATCTCCCGAGAAAAGCCCTGGAGAAACTTACAAAAATTTTCAACGCTTGTTTGCAGCAAAATTATTTCCTTGACACTTGGAAACGAGCCAAGGTAATAATGCTCCCTAAGCATGGGAAAAGCACCAGGCAAAATCAAAATTACCGCCGCATTAGTCTCCTGTCTACTACTGGTAAATTGCTCGAGAACATAATTTTTTTTCGACTCCAAAACAAATTGCCGCGATTGCCATTTCAAATTCAAAATTTGGCTTTAGAAAAGGACACTCAACAGACCTTCAACTTTTAAGACATGATGTCACCGAGCAATTTAACAATGGGGCTTCAACGCTGGCGATATTTATGGACGTAGGAGCGGCATTTGATCGGTGCTGGCACAACGGCCTTATTTAAAAGCTGCATCGAGAGTTTCTCGGCTTCCAAAATTCACTGCCATTGTGCATAATTTTTTAAAAACAGTCCCTTCTACGTCCATGTGGATCGCTCCCCCTCAAAGGAGAGATTGATGCAGGCTGGCTTACCACTAGGGGGTATTATGTCACCTTTCCTGTATATACTCTTCACCAACGACCTTCCCGTTGACGCCAGATGCAAAGTTGCAATGTATGCTTACGACACTGCAATATACAACCATCATAAGAATCCTCGTTATGGACTTTCAGGGATGCATCGGTATATTGACCGCTTCTTTTCATGGCCTCATGATTGGAAAATCAAAATTAATGAGAACAAATGCCAGCTTATACATTTAACGAAGCGGCACCCTTTGGCAATGGACCTAACAGTCGATGGTAAAATATTGCAGTGTCACCAGTTGGTCAAGTACATCGGCGTGACTTTGGCAGGTACGATGCATTGGACCACCCACCTAAGAGATAGCGCCAACAATGGGCGGCAGCGATTAAATATGTGCGCCCCTATATTTAGGAGCAAACAGCTAAAGCTGCGCTCGCACTTCATCCTATATAGATCCTTTATTTTATCCGTGGTCCTGTACGCCTGTGTGATCTGGGCCAACGCCTCCAAAACCGCTCTAAAGTATCTCCAAATCCTACAAAACGTATCCCTACGCAAAATCCTGTCTGCTCCTATCCGAACAACTGCCACCATTCACCAAGAATCCCACGTCCCTTATATCAACGAGGATATCAACAAACATGCCTCTTCTATCTGGGCGCACATCCGACACCATCAAAAGCCCACCATACAGAATATTATGAAAGGCGAACCCAAGCACCGAAAACACGCCAGAATCAAAGCATATTGAAGAAAAACGACTATAAAAAACAGCACGACTGCAAAATTATGCGCGCCCAACCCTTACTGGCCCAGGCCACGCTCTCCGGCAGTGGCCGCCATAATCGTCAGCCCAGGAGTCAGTTACCCGCTGCCGAACAGCCTTACTGCGATCATTGTAAATGTTGTTCATAGCCAAGTCTGTACAGGGTAGTGCCTGTTATATTGGGACGTACGTGGTATGCCCAGGTGTGTGTTGGTGTGTGTGTGTGCGCAAATAAGCGCAGTTTAAATGTGTAAACATATATACAAGAAAAAGAAAGACAGATAAATAATGAAATAAAACTGGTTCACGGCGGCCTCAGAACAGGTCGCCGTATGGGTTTCAAAAGAACCACAAAGGCAATAAAGAACCATATCCAGAATTATAAACCCATGTAAATTTAGAGCCTGTAAGCCGGGTCCAATATATCGGCACCAGGCAAATAAGTTACTAAAAAATAGCCTTAAGGCCTAAGCCTTCTTTGTCTCTTCATTTCAATACCACTTTTGATATGTGGTATTTCTGAATCATTATAGATGGTTGTCACATTAATACGATTGAGCAACGGACATTGTGAAATAAACCAGCACCTGCCAGATCAGAAAAACACAAAAGTTGTATGCATTTGTGACCTTATTTTGCCATTTTCTAAACATTTGTATTTGGTATCAAACATTTACATAAATTTGAAGGCAAGTTTGAACATGTGATTTAATATTTAGAAAACGCGCTGAAATTGTGGTCGAAGTGTTTACGTTTAGGCGTAATTTCTTCTACTATATACCGAAATTAAAATTATGTATCATTGGATACTCTCAAAATACACAATTTAATGCTTTTAATGAAAGAAAATTTCCAATATTTCCTAGTCTAGGCTTGAAAACAAATAACAAACAAAATTTTTAAAGATGGATTATATCTAAACTTGTTTCTTGACAGCAAAAATATTTAAAATCAGTTATATCCAACAAGAACGTGAGTTCGATTATCCTTGGTTTATTGCGCTGCGGAGTGAACCTCAAAAGTAAAGGCATTGTACACTATCAAGTACTTAGTTTGTTGATGTTGTGTAACCTGTTCTGCAGTGAATAATTGACAGGCATTTTAGGTTATCAGGTTGTACATTCTAAAATTGGCTGCTTCACCTCCTTATGAAATTTGTATCTTTTTATACGTGTAATTGAGAATAATATGCAATTAGTTACTAAATAAATACAACCGCTGTTGGGCCCATCTCGTTCGCAGTTTGCATAAAGTGTAAAATATATGCAACAAAAGTTGTATATAATATAGAGAGGCAAACAGTTATCCTACAAACTGGAGACAGTACATTTTAAGTGACAGTCCAGTGTTTTAAAAGTACTTAACTAGGGGATGGATTTTTAAATTCCCTTGTAGTTGTATCTACATCAGAAAGTAAAAGTTCCATTCTTATATTCATATAACTTTCTCAAACCTTTCATAGATCGAAACTGGGCCTCTGCATTTCGTGCACTAATGGGACATATTCGTAAATACGTTTTAATTCGAGGGACTTCGAAATATATGTTGTTACTGAAACCTCGGTATTGAATTATTGGACGGTAATGCACGGCTTTCCAATTCGAGTAGGTCCATAATGCAGAAACTAACAAATAATTCTGTTTTAGAAATGTATAATTATCGGGAAATTGTGAAATATAATCAAGAGTAGATCTAAAATGGTTGACTCTACAAAATAAAATGTATCAGACATAAAAGGAATGTTAAAACAAGATCTACATTATAGGTGTAGTAAGATATTGCTATAACTTACAGTTTATAGTTATATAAATCGATCCAGGATGGTGCCACTTCTGAGGACATTCCGTGTAATTTTGGCATATCAATGTCGTTTGTCACAAATATATTTCAATCATATACTACTTCAATGAAAGTATTAGAGCTATTTTTGACAAAAATAATATAAGAAATATTTTCGGTTAGTTGGTAGTGCTATATGGCGGGTTGTGTCTTAAACTCTATGCGTGTAAATGTTGTAAAAGTTTGGTATATAACTGATTTTGCTGTTTTGAGCTTCGCTGAAAAAATCTGTTTTGGTTTTAGATTCAGGTGATACTAAACTATCACATATATCACATATATCACTAAACTATCACTAAACTATCTCTACATATCACCAGTACAATATCGTTATTAAATGTATGGTTAGAGGGCAACTCCTCCTCTACCTGCTGTGTATGTTTTAGTACATAAAATAAAGCAAGATAACAGTAACAGAAAAGTCGAAAAACGTAACTGGGCAGAAAACCAGTTGAAATGTCCCTCGTGTCTAGTGAGTGCGACTACAGCGCACATAGTGGAAGTCTCCGGAAAGATCAAGTACAAATAGCAATTTATAGATGGCGCTAAGGTTCAAATTGCTCCCTATGTATGAATATGTCTTAGTTATTAAGAATGGTTCAAAAAATACAAGAATATTAATGTTTCTTTTACGTTGAAAGGTAATTCTAAGTGTGAATAATAATCAACTGTGTACAAAAGTCAATGTAGACAAGCAATAACTATTGTGTTTCGGATGGAATGTCTGCCTTTTATTCAATGTGGTGAATGTTTTTGGTGAAATGTAATAGTGGTCATAAGTGGTTAGCATTGATACCAAAAGAGGATTTAAACGACTGGTTTGTGTTTCTGAAAATCTAATTTATATATTTGTAATTACTATGAGAAAAGAAACGCCGTAATTGTCTTGGAGCGATAGGCCTTCAGCAACACCCGGCTATGATTTAATTGCGGATGTTATACTCGATTTTAACAGTTAAAGGTTTAATATTTTACAGTTTAATTACTATCAGTCAACGTAAGCCACGTATTCGTTATGTATTTCGTGAAAGGGTCGCCGAGATAACCATTTGCCGTACACAAAAAGAATTAAGCTGACCACAAGAAGATCACATTGAACAGATATGGAACTTGCTGTTGAAAAAATTCCTATTTTTATCCCCATAGTTATAGACCGTCCCAAAGTAGTGCTGGTACTACTTTTAATGAACATACAGGAATTACAGTGACTCATAATGGCGTTGTGGGTGCCTAAAATTAGGAAATTATCGCCAGCTTAAGGAAGCATAAATGCCTAGCGTGCTAGGGGTCTCTGTTTAGATTTCCGGCCGTGGGGATGTGGACATTTCTCCGAACAAGGTAAATCCTCATCTTCTCCATGAGTCTGGAAGTATGAATGAGAGTGCGAAAGTATGCGTGATCTAATGAGTAAACCCAACGTATACGAGTTAAACATTTCAAAAAGTTCCAAAGCAGAACGGAAGCCGCTTTTAGCATTGGAGTTACAAGCGGGATGTAAACGGAGTACAAAAGGAATATTAAGTGTCCATGAAAATGATATTTTGTTATGGGTAGTTGTAGGGGAACTTTAATACTGTTTGGCTACGAAGCGTGATTGAAAATAAAGTTCTAATGGCCATCTAATGCCAAAAATGTTATTTATAAGAGTTCTATTTCGATACGTTGTTGCGTGCGGACAATATGACTCATAAACAAGGTTTCGAATAAATACCTAATAGCGGTCATATCGGTTCACTGTCGTTGAGAAGGTCTACTAGCCAAACTCCAAAAACTATATCATCTTAATGAAACAGATAACGTTGGTAATTGATTTTTCCTGCAATGTCCCTTAAAGATTTAATCAAAATGCAGTACTTTAATATCTACACGACAAACGAAATATATAACTGCAATTTCCTGGCGATAGTCTGTGGTTTCCACTTCATTCTGAATGGTTGTTTAAATTTATAACTGGCAAACCATGACACATTTACAAGTGGATTAATATTTCATTTATTTATTATCCAATTTCTTATTTGATTCCTATTTTACCCAAAGGTATATTAGGAATACAATTTATAAATTTATGAATATAATACAATTTACCAATATATAAGAAAGTTCCATATCAAGCTGAGAAACAGTAAACATCAAGATGAATCATTTAGCTTAAGAAATATTTTGTTTAAGAAAGCCATGAATAATTAATATGTTTTGTAATTCATCAGAATATGCGTAACTGGCTTTGAGAAAGTGTAAACTTAGGATTGAAGTAATAATTCAAGTTCATATCTTTAAAAACAGAAAAACGGGGAATCAAAAACTATGTGAGGGCATCTTGAAAAGGACTGCAACCACTACAATGAGATGTGGATTTTATTTTCAATGGTAGTAAGCAAGAAGAAAATTTGCCATATCCAGTTAGGAATTGACTGAGAACATAGGATTAACGAATTTATAATTGTGTCTGTCAGAAACTCTTGAGAAATATAAATCCGTAGTCGAAGCACCACAATTACTTTTAACCAGTATTCATTCCAGTCGTTGATGATAATCTCCTTTAATTATTGCCTGAAATAAGAAATGGGGCATGGAGTGTAAGTCTCTGGAATACTGGCATTTGTGCCAGAGAAAGTCGTTGAGCGGTTGAATGATCCACCTTATGTAGTGAAAGAGTTGTTGACGTTATTTTGGTATCATAAGTAATTATAAAGTTCAGCGACATTGTTATTGTCGACTGAGTGTTCCTCGTCTATTCAGTGCATTGTCTTAGTGCTATCAATTATGTTAAAACTAGGGAACCCTTTTTTCTCTTTGAAATAAAGAAGATTTTGACATTTCATTTGTCACGGTTCATTTACTCATCACTTTTGAGATTTAATATCCATTTATACAAGCTTCACTGCCTGCTCAGTGTCGTTCTTTTAAAAATGTTCGGAATTTCATCCGCATGACACTCTGTTCTTACTCCAACAAATTATTATTACAGGGTAACGTGTACTTATAGTAGTAGAGATAAGGTATAAGTAAACGCTTTTTTGGTCTTTATTTTCGGTTTGTATTCATTTAGGAATTCTGCAACTTTTAAGTGGTGACAGGGAGAGGACTCGTAATTTATCAGTTCGTAAATTTTCTTGAAGGCACGGTGGCAACCGGTGCATATGGCAGTCCAGTCTTTAGTAGGTGTAGACTATGTGTTAGCTTTGATATTTAATATTCATTGGAGATATAGAAATTTATAAAACTGAATAGCGGCGTCACATTTGACTGCAATATAAGTACATATGGGTAATTTACATCTATTCAAAATGTTTTTTCACAAAAACTGTGCTTTAATAAGAGCGAAAGTTTTTGTTGAGTAAGAGTTTACTCATCTTCCGCCGATTAACTCGACCAAAGCTTAATTGTTGCTAGAGGAATGTACAATATTTGGCATTCTTTCTCTCTTTAAAGATATGCTGTTGCATATACAAAAATAGAAGTATCTGTAAATGTTTTTGTGACACCACATTGCCTCCAAAGGGGTTTCCGTTTATCAAACGATGTCGGACATATTGGATAGAAAGCAATACCTTTGTTAAAATCAGCTATTTTAATAAATCACTAAACAATATTTTACAAAATAAAACAGCTACGATTTGTGTTATTGTTTGTGTAGAGTATGCTCTAGAAAGCTACTTGTCGAATCGCTGCAACGTGCTGAACTCACGTACAAAGTTTGCAATTTCAGTAACGCCGTCTTTGGGTTATTCTGTTCAGTTAAATTCCCTGCCATTTCTCTGAAGTTCTTTCCTACTTGGTGCAGGGTACTAAAACTGACGGTTTTTTTAATTTGTGCTGAAAGTCTTTGGTAAATAGTAATACTGACCATTAGTGGTTAGCACTGATAATAAAAAAAGAGGATTAAAACGACTGGTTGGTCTTTCTGACTATCTAATTTATATATTTGTGTTTACTTTTAGATAAGAAACGTCGCAAGGGCTTTGCAGCGAAAGGCCTTCCGCAACACATGGCTATGACGTAATGGTGGATATTACATTGGATTTTATGTAAAATGTTTATTAATTTTTAGTTTATTTACTGACATTCAAAATGAGCCAAGTATTCGTTATGTATTTCGTGAAAGACTCACCGAGATAACAATTTGCAGTACACAAACAGGATTAAGCAAACCACAAGAAGATCACATTGAAAAGATATGAAAATTCCTGTAGAAAAAATTCTTATTTTCATCCCCATAGTTATAGTCCGTAGCAAAGCAGTGCTGGTGGCATCTTTACAGAACATAGAGGAACTACAATGACCCATAGTGGCGTTGTAGGTGACTAAAATCAGGAGGTTTTTTTTTTAAATTCTCGGCCTCCAATGTTAAGTAATATCGGACGGTGAACGAAGTGGTTGAAATAATGCACAAATGAGTCCAGGATCCATGGAGCTTACAGTTACCCGAGATTCGTTTTTAAGTTTAAGGGAAAACCCCGGAGAAAAACTTTTTCAAGTAAGCCAACCTGACCAAGATTAGAACTTGGGACCTTTTGAACGTGAGGCAGACAAAATCAGGAGATTATTGAGTGCTTAAAGAAGTATAAATGCCTAGCCTGCTAGGGTTCTAGTTTACGATTCCCGGCCGCGGGCGTGTGGATTTTCCCCCGACAAACGTGAATGCTCATCTTCCAGAATGTGGAAGTATGAATGAGGGTGCGAGTGTATGCGTGATCTAATGATTGAACCCAACGAATACGAGTTAAAGACTTCGAAATATTCCAAAGCAGAACGGCAGCCGTTTTGCACATTGGAGTTAAAGGCGGGGAATAAACGGAATACTAAAAGGAGTACTAAGTGTCCAATTTAATCTGATTTGGCTACGAAATTTTATAAACATTGAAGTTCTAATGCCCATCTAATGCCAAAAATAGTGTTTAGAAGAGTTCTATTTGGATGCGTTGTTGCCTGCGAACAGTAAGACTAATAACCAAAGTTACGAATATGTACTAAATGGTGGTTATGTGGGTTCACTGTCGTTGAGAAAGTCTACTATCCAAACTAAAAAAAATATATAATTTTAGTGAAACATTTAAGGTTGGTAATTGCTACTTCTTGATATCTGCCTTATAGAATTGATCAAAATTCAGTACTTTAATATGTACCTACATGACAAACGAAAAAGGTAACTGGAATTTCCTTGCTATAGACTGTGGATTACGCTTCATTCTGAATGGCTGTTAAAAGTTTATAACTGGCAAATCATGCCACATCTACAAGTGGATTAGTAGTTTAAAATTAAATGTGTGGTGTTTAACGCCCTCTTTTACTACATACGGCACCGCAGGTGATGGCACAGGTGATACAAGAGATGAACATGGAGCAACAGTGGAATGAGATGGCGGGGAACCCGGAGATCTCGTAGAAAACCCGCCGCAGGGTCGTGTTGTCCACCACAAATCTCACTTTGCGGTCGTTTGGGATCAAACCTGGGCCGCGTTCTGTGAGAGCCAAGCGGTCTAAACACTGAGCCTCGGCGCGGCACTAATTAGAATTTTTTTATTTATATACAATTTATTTTATTCCTATTCTACAAAAATGTATATTAGGAAAATAGTTTAAATATTTATGAATTTAATACAATTTATAAAAAAGTAACAAAATTCCATATCCAGCTAACAAACAGTAAACATAAAGATGAATCATGTAGCTTAAGAAATATTTATTTAAGAAAGCCATGAAATGTTGATAAGTTTTGTAATTCATTAGAATATGCGTAAGTGGGTCTGAGAAGGTGTAACCTAATGTTTGAAGCAATAATTTAAGTTCCTATCTTTCAAAACAGAAAGCAGGCAATCAAATAAAATGTGAGGGAAATCTTGAAGATGGTTGCCGCAAATACAATGAGATGTAGATTTGATTTTAAACTAAATAAGTAATCTAAAAATTGGTCATGTCTAGTTAAGAATTGAGTGAAAATTTAGTTAGGATTTACGAATTTACATTTATGCCTGTCAGAAACTGTTGAGAAATATGAATCCTTAGCAAAGCAGCACAATCACTTTTCAACCAGTATTCAGTCCACTCGATGATAATCTCCTTTAATGTTTGCCTCACATATGAGATACGGCATAGAGTGTAAGTCTCTGGCAGATTTGAAGTCGCAGTTCTCTTCGTAGGCTCATCTGTACGTTCATTTCCGGCATTCCCCAAGTACCCTCTGACCCATGAAATGCACAGATGAGAACCACATAATAATTGATTTAATATTTCAGCTGCAAAAAGACTGCAGCTTTTGGTATATTTCAAAGCTGCAATGTCTGCTTGTGAGTCACTGCAAGAGCTAACGGTACATTGTAAGTTGATGCACCATTTCATTCCTTCACGAATTGCTAATAATTCAGCTTGAAAAGCTGAACACTCCTTGGCAACTCTGAACATGGTAGAATGACATTCTATGGAGCGAGAGTATACTACAAATGCACATCCTACTTCAGCATTTTTACTAAGCCCTTCAGCTATCCGAGGGCCAACTGTGTAAACGGAGTACTGGTGGTATTCTGCTGCACAACCTTCAAGAAGACTAGAGACACAGGTGCCTGGATGAGAAGCTTGTTTAACTAGTTGTTCAAGTTGCAGGTGTGAAATATATTGTGGATTAGTAGTTGTGGTATTATTAATGGTATATTAATAATAACAGTAGGAGAAGTAACACTAGCGATAATTCCAGCAGTAAAGGTAGACGATGCTCATATTTATTCATTTCCTCCCGCACTCCGATTAATGAAGAATGACGTCATAGTTGACTGGTGAATCTATCTCAATCCATAATGCCCTCATCGGAGAAGAAGCGGTAATGTTTGCGGAACAGTAAGCAAATTACAGCGCCCTTACTGTGGCTGCGCTCATAACTAATACAACCAGCCACCCATCTTACGGTAATTGTGATTAACACTCTAGTACATACTATGACGTCATTATTGCTCAATCGAGGGCGCGAAACAACGAATAAAAATGAACACCGTGTATTATTCAGTATACAGAACTCTATTTTCAAGTTTGATGCATACACACTGGTAGTTATGTAATGGTAATTAATTTATTATACTCGTTTAATTCATTAATTTACTCATTCTTTTATTCTTTGATATATTTACTTATTTATTTATGGTTCGATGTGGTGTGTGCTATTGAAAGGAAGAGAAAATCTGTTTCTTTTCTAAAATGTTTCTAAACTAACGCTGTTATTAATTTGGCATTCCTTTATTAAACTATATTAAGTTATATATCGTCACAGAGAAACAATAAATTGCAAGATATTGTGTGTATTTTTCCGTCATTTATAAGTAGTGTTCACATTCATTAAAATAAGCTCTAAAAGTTATGGTATCCACGCTTCAGGCGAAGTAACGCACCGTTATATTACGCGGACAGAAACCACCTCTCAAATAATATATTCACCTGCCGCTAGAAGAAGCTTTGGCAGTGTTGTCTGCACATCAAGTACGATCGCAAGCCGCTAGGGGAATCATACTTAAACTCGCTACATCAGCGATAATATTTTTGACGTCAAATTTAACGCGGTAAAATGACAAATAGAAAGGAACACCGTGTATTGGAAATAGTATTAGTAGTAGTGGCAGCAGAGAAAGTAATAGTGGTAGCAGTTATGGTAATACAAGTTGTAGCCAGAGTAGCAGTCTTAGTAATGTTAGGTGCAATGTTGAAGATGTAGTAGTTTTCTGGACATAAAAACTTACATGCACAACATTACATAAAGTTTGATTTACACCATGTAAACTTCCGGACATCGTACTTACGACTTTGGAAATGCTGATATCCTTTATGAAAATTACTGTGCTTATTTAATTATGTGTGTAGCTTTCTTCCCCTCTCTTATCTGCTAATATTGGTTTCTTTGGGATTTCGGCAATATTCTATTATCATCGATTTTTCACTGTGATATCCCATAGCTTATTATACATTTTGCAAATCAAACATTTTATGAGCATCATTGGTCTGAACGCCTTATGTTGTGATGTGAAGGATTATGTGTTCCACAGTTCTTCCCTCTTTCCAGCCATCACATCTAGCATCACCAGTTTATCCCAACCTATTTGCAAAGTGACTGTATGTTACACGTTAGTTAAATTTTCTCTAAATTACGCCCTGCATGACCTATGAGGTTACATTTGACGATGAAAGAAATGGGTGAAATGATACCCAAATAAGATCAGGACCTATATAGGTCAGAGCTAGACAACATTCGTCCTTCAGGATACGGGAAAAGGCCACAAGAAACGTAATCCATGAAACTACCCTTGTCAAGATTCGAACACGGGCCTTCTTGAAAGTGAGGCAGAAAAGCTAACAGCTACGTTAGGCGGGCATTCTTCGTCTGAAAAATTAAAACCTGTCCTAAGAAATCCTAACTCAAAATTCTGATCCACGGTTAAACAGGTTTGTGGTTGGGCACGCAGCAGAAACTTTGGAGCCTGGCAGCACTAGAGATAGACGGATGAGCGTTCATAATTTTAAGTAATTTTGTACATTATTATGCAGATTGTAGTTGTGTTGCTACATTAATAATAATGGTGGTGACGGTGACGGTGACGGTGGTGGTGATGTTGGTGGTGATAGTAGTGGTAGTGGTGGTGGTGGAGGTAGAGGTGGTGTTGGTGGTGGTGTTGGTGATGTTGGTGGTGGTGGTGGTGGTAGTGTCAGTGGAAGTAGTAGTGGCAGTGGTAGTGGTCTGGTGATAGTGATAGTGACAGTGATAGTAATAATAGTAATAATAATAGTAATAGTAAGCAATTGGGAAGATTTCCTTCCTTTATTCTCTCGCAAATCTTAGGAGAACCACACGAATTTCTCAGCTTAGTTGCTGCGGGAGGAGCTGACAGTTATATATGTGCGAGAAGTGCACGTTTGCAAAACCTGATTTTTTACGATTTGTTCACTGATAAGATCTGGGATTGAATTTGCAGGTACACAAGTTGCAGTGCTCGCTCTATGCCTGGAATTTCATCGCTGTGACTCTATAAATACTTCTAGAGCATTTGTGTATTCGGAATCAGTATCTCTGCTGTCGTGGCTCCTTGCTTCGTCCGGCCTTTGTCTCCTTAACCTCACCCTTCCTCCCGGGGTAATATGACACCAACTTGGGGGAATAAGAGCAATGGGCCCTGCGTTGTAGCCTACGTAGCGAATTACCTCCGTAATGACATCCTGATTCTCTCTACCCACCTAGTTGTTTAGGTTTGGAATGAAGTATACAGACATGAGTCCGTGGAACCCAGTGTTAGATTCTATGTAAGGAAAGCCATGACGCACTGAAGCTTATTAATTGTGTATGTCCCTTGGAAATATAAAGTGGATGAAAATACGTTTATCAGTTTATTGGAGTGCATGTTTCCCATAGCTATACTTCCGCTGCTAGGCGCTGTTATAAATAATGGTATTCGACTTCACTGATTCGCCGAAACTGCAGGCCTTGAGATCACTGCAGGACAAGGCAATCACTTTTAGAGGAAAGTTACGGAGTGCAAGTGAGCAGCAAAAGTAAAAAACAATATTTTTTAATTTACAGCATTGGTATCAAAGTACAGAATTTCCCAGCGAATTGAAGGTTACACATTCTCTCCTTACTAAATGGAAAGCTTTGCAATAATACTAATTTACAAATAGTCCTCTCAGGAATATTATGAAAATAAGCAGAAGTCTATGAATGTACCGTCACCCAAGCAGATATTCGAAAGGGCTCCGTTTGAGATACTTTGATGCCAACAAAGGAGTGTGTATGTGTGTGTGTGTGTGTGGAATGTTCAAAATGTGCTACATGTGTGTTTTCATGTAAATGAATTGTGTATCTCATAACCGTGCCGCAGCAGCCTCCAGAGTAGTTAAGCCTTTGTAGCAAAGTGAGTTGAGAATGTATTATGAATATAATACACTCAATGTCAGTAAACATAGAAAGCAGACGCTCAACTAGTTATATGGGTTGCCCGCTAGGAGGCCCCATGTGTTCATCTATCAGGCGCTGTTGCCAACAGATGGCTTTACCTGTAATATATTATAGCTTGAATATAGATTTGTGGTTATATATAATATTTTGCATCAAATTGCAATTATGTTTATTTTGTATGCCTTAAATTTAATTGCAGCTTGTGACGTGAAGCTGCAGACCATCTGTAATGCATAATGAGAGAATACTGAATGCACAAATAATTGTTTATGGGAAAGGAAGTGTCTACAACAAAGTATATCTCTGGGCATTGTCTCAGTGCTGTCTAATATGTTTAAACTAAGAAACCCTTTTGGTTCATTCAGATGAAAATGATATCAAATGTCATTTGCCACTGTTTATTTTCTCAATAACTAGGAAATTTAATATCCACTTACACAAGGTTCACTACCTGCTCAGTGTCGCTCTTTTCAAAATGCTCTGAATTTCTTGCATGACACTCTGTTCTTACTTCAACAAATTATTATCACAGGGTACCGTGTACCTATAGTAGTAGAGATGACGTATAACAAAACCCTCTTTCGTCTCTATTTTCGGTTTGTATTCATTAAAGCATTCTGTACGTATATTTTCTTGAAGACGCGATGGCAACGTGCATACAGTAGTCAAATTCTTCTTGCTGCAGGGTCCTAAAACTCTGAACTTTTATGGAAATTTGGTGAAAGTTTTTTGTGAAATGCAATACTGACCATAAGTGGTTAGCATTTGCACCAAAAGAGGATTTAAAGGACTGGTTTGCATTTTAATAGTTAAATGTTTAATAATTTACAGTTGATTTACTGACACTCAGAGTAAACCAAGTATTCGTTATATATTTCGTGAAAGACTCGCCGAGATGACAATTGGCAGTACACAAACAGGATTAAGCTAACCACAACAAGATCATATTGAACAGATTTGGAAATTCCTGTTGGAAAAATTCTTATGTTCATCCCCATAGCTATAGACCGTACCAAAACAGTGCTGGTGGTACCTGTACAGAACGTACAGGATTTACAGTGACTCACAGTGGTAATGTGGGTGACTAAAATCAAGAGATTATTGAGTGCTTAAAGAAGTATAAATACGTAGCGTGCTGGGCGTCTCGGTTTCGATTCCCGGCCGTGGGGATGTGCATTTTTCTCCGACCAAGGTAAATTCTCATCCTCTCGAGTCTGGAAGTATGAATGAGAGTGCAAATATATGCGTGACCTAATGATTGAACCCAACGAATACGAGTTAAGCACTTCGAAATACTCCAAAATAGAACGGCAGCCGCTTTGACAATTCCAATTAAAGGCGGGGTATAAACGGAATAGAAAAACGAGCATTAAGTGTCCATTGAAAGGATATTTTGGTATTGGTGATATGTAGCAGAACTTTAGTCAGATTTGGCTGCGAAAATGTATACGAAATAAAGTTCTAATGCCCATCTAATTCCAAAAATATTATTTAGAAAATTCTATTTTGATGCGTTGCTGCCTGCGGACAATATGACTCATAACCAAGGTTTCGAATACGTGTTAGATAGCGGTCATATGGGTTCACTGCAGTTGAGGAAGTCTACTACCCTAACTCAGAGAACTATATCATCTTAATGAAACAGCTAAAGTTGGTTATTGCTCTTTCCTGAAATATCCCTTAAAGATTTAATCAAAATGCAATACTTTAATATGTACACGACAAACGATCAATATAACTGCAAAACTTCCTGGAGATAGACTGTGGAATCCGCTTCATTCGGAATGGTTGTTCAAAATTTATAACTGGCAAAATATAAAATATCTACAAGTGAATTAGTAGTTGTTTTATTTATTATCCAAATTCTTTTTTGATTCCTATTTTACCCTAGGGTATATTAGTAATATAATTTACAAATGTATCAATATAATACAATTTACAAATATATAACAAAGTTCCATATCAAGCTGAGAAACAGTAAACATGAAGATGAATCATTTAGCTTAAGAAATATTTTGTTTAAGAATGCGATGTTATATTGATGGGTTTTTTAATTCATCAGAGTATGTGTAAGTGGTTTTGAGATAGTGTAACCTAAGGACTGCAGAAATTAAATAAAATGTGAGGGACATCTTAAAGATGATTGCCACAAATACAGTGAGACTTGGATTTGATTCTGAATCGAAATAAATAATGTCGCAAACCTGGATCAGTGGTCGCGCGGCTTGTTGACACAAAGGGAGCTGATAGGCGGTCAGTGTGAAACCTAAGTGCCGACAGACAAGATAGCATGCAGATAAATGTCTGCCGAAACCACAAAACTGAGATAAATAGAAATTTCTAGGTACTTCTGGACTGATAGAAATAATTCGTTTTCTAGTTTATTTTAGAATGATCTAGAAGTTATCAGGAGATATATAAGCGATTGAGACACGCCAGCCGGCAGTTTTAAACAGAGTTAGTTGCAAGTAGTGAAACTGTGTTGTGAAACGAGGGACAGCTGGAGGTGTTACTGTAACGAGAGCTAATGATGTAGTTTGATAGTGTACGTAACGTAATGCTGCTGTAATCTATAAGAGTATCTCTGCGAAAGTAAAGGCCATTTTAATTTCTGCAACTCGGCCTTTTAAATATACCAACCCACAAAGTCACAATTGCTGTTAGGAAGCGGGACGACGGCACCATAACTGAGAAGATGTAAGAAATTAAGACCGAATCAATAACGAAGACGGAAGCTGCAAATAGCAACTTGGCCGCGACAATGACCACGAAGATGACCGACACCAGGAAGATCAGCCGGAGGATCCAGTAAGAACCGGCGTGGCGAGGAGCACATCGGCACCATTACCACCATCCCCTTGTGGGACACTGCGCGCCTTCAGCCGACGTATGGATGATAGCTTAATCACGCACTGTTGGGTCAGAAAGTAGCCGTGCCTCGTACTTGTAGACATCGTGGCAGCCGTGACTATGATCAGACGTGACGTGGCGAAGGGTTTGCCGTCCAGGAAAAAAAGCTGATCGTAACAGCTAGTGACGGCATCGGGCGACACCTTGCCCGTGGAGAGGGAGGCCCTGCTGCAGTTGACCTTGGGACGTACTGCCGTGTGTTAGTGAATGATCGTCGCGGAGGTGGCCGAAGATGTGATACTGGGGCTGATTGCCTTTGGAAGCCACGAGGCGATGGTCGACGACGGCAGGAAAGACAGCGACTAAATGGAGAAGAGCTTATACTCCGGCAACAGAAAGAACGCATTGAAATCTGCAGGGTGACCTTGAAGGAAAAGGCGAGTCCCCACGAGAAAGTAGGTGGTGGTGAGGGGGCGTCTGGAAGGACAGCGAATGAAGAACATTGTTGCCGTGCCGAGAGAGGCCAGTGAGATTGTTTAACACAGCATACATCGATCACGACATCCAGGGCGGAACAGAGATTCGGACGTGAGAGCCCGTGGTCATCATGACCGCAATCGACAAGACACAGGAGCCGGTGCCAACGCATCACCTGGGGTCCCAGCTAGAAGGCTTATTGGAAATAGTGACCGACCACCTGACCGCAAAACAGCTCGAGAAGTTTCGACAACTGCTGAGAATATACCAGCGCGTCTTCTGTCAAGGGAGGGAGGAAATACTGTGTCAAACGGCGAGAGTTACTGGTGGCAATAAAGGCCTTGAAACATCTCCAAAATTACCTGAACGGTCAGCCATTCCATCTGAAGACCGACCACTTCGCCCTATCTTGCGAGATAGCACGTTGGGTTCAGAGGCTGCAGGATTTCGACTTCGCCTCTGGACATCGTAGTGAGAAGAATCACGATAGCGCAAACGGCATATCAAGAAGACCCTGTCCAGAGGAGCAATCTTGAAAAACAATTTTTTTTTAAATTGCAGAAATGATACCCGAGGACATAATTTTCCACTTATTTAAGGGAAGGAATTTTGTAATTCTCTGCTTACTAAATGAAAATCTTTGCAATAATATGAATTTACAAATATTCTTCTCATGACAGATGTCTAAGAAGGTACAGCTACCCAACCAGATTTTCGATAGGGTCCCTTTTGAGCCACTCTGATGCCAAAAAAGGGATTTACAAGAACTGCTAGAGGTATGTTTTCGTGTACATGAACCGTTTATCTCATAAGCGTGCAGCAGCACCCGTCAGTGCTATTAAACCTTTGTAGCAAAGTGAGTTGAGAATGTATTATAAATATAATACAGTCAATGTTAGTCAAAATATTGAAAGCAGACACTGAACTAGTTATATGGATTGCCCGGTATGAGGCACCATATTTTCATCTATCAGGCGCTGTTGCCAATAGATGGCTCTACCTGTAATAACTTATAGCTTGGATTAATATTTGTAGTGATACATAATATTTTGTATCAAATTGTAATTATGTTATTTTTATGTTTTAGTTTTAATTGTAGCTTGTGACGTGAAGGTACAGACCAATTTATATGTATAAAGAGAAAATACTGAAAGGACAAATAATTGTGTATGAGAAAGGAAATGCCTAAAACAAAGTATATCAGTGGGAATTTGGCACAGAGAAAAAGTAGCTTACAATAAAATACAGCAACATATTTTTGTCTACTGAGTGTTTGTCCTCAATTCAGCGCTTTGTCTTTGTGCTGTAAAATATATTAAAACTAAGAAACTCTTCTCATTCTTTGAGATGTACATGATTTCGAAATGTTATTTGTCACGGTTTATTTACTCATCACTTTTGAGATTTAATATCCACCTATTTAACTTCACTACACGCTCAGTGTCGGTCTCTTAAAATTGTTCTGAATTTCATCGCATGACACTCTGTTCTTACTTCAACAATTTGTTATTGAGGTTAGCGTGTACTTATGGCGGTAGAGATAACGTATAAACAAACCTTTTTTTGTCTTTATTTTCGGTTCGTATTCAATTAGGCGTTCTGCATCTTTTAAGTGGTGACAGGGAGAGAACTCGTAATATCGCGGTTCCATATATAAACAAACAAGTATGTGTATCCGTAAATAATTTTTGTGACACCTCATTGTCTCCAAACGGATTTCCGCTTATCAAACGATTTCGAGCATATTCGGTAGAATTCAGTACCTTTGTCAAACTCAGCTATTTTAATGAAATTATTTAGTAATATTTTATAAAATAAAACCGTTATGAATTATTTTATTTTGTGCAGCAACTTGGCCGCGACGATGACCACGAAGATGACCGACACCAGGAAGATTAGCCGGAGGAACCATTAAGGAACGGCGTCGCGAGGAGCACTTCGGCGCAATCACCAACATCCCCTCGAGTGACACTGCGCGCCATCAGCCGACGTATGGATGACAGCCTCATTTGGGATGGTTGGGTCAGAGGGAAGCCGCGCCGCGTACTCGTAGACGTCGGGGCACCGGTGACCAGGATCAACGTGACGTGGCCAAGGGTATGCCGTCGAGGAAACCTAGCCGACCATACCAGAAATTGACGGCATCTTGCGACACCATGCCCGTGGAGAGGGAGGCCTAGCTGCAGTTGACCTTGGAACGGAGTGTCGTGCGTGAGTGAGTTTTCGTCGCGGCGGTGGCTGAAGAGGTGATACTCGGACTGGATGCCCTCAGAAGCAAAGAGGCGACGGTCAACGACAGCAGCAGGGTCCCACGGCTTAATGGAGAAGAGGTTATACTCCAGCAACTGGAAGAACGCATTGGAATCCACAGGGTCATCTTGAAGGAAGACGTGGGTCACCGAGAGAAAGTAGGTGGTGGTTACGGCATGACTGGAAGGACAGCGAATGAAGAACATTGTTGCCGTGCCGGGAGAAGTCAGTGCAGCATACATCGATCACGACGTCCAGGCCGGAACGGAGATGGGGACGTGTGAGTCCGCGTTCATCGTGACCGCAATCGACAGGACACAGGAGCCGGTGCCAACGCAACACCCGGGGTTCCAGCTAGAGCGCATACAAGAGAGGGCGGCCGATTACCTGACCGCAGAACAGCTCGAGAAGGTTCGACAACTGTTGAGAGTATACCAGCGCGTCTTCGGTCAAGGGAGGGAAGAAATACTGTGTCACCCGGCGAGGGTTACTGGCGCTAGTAAAGGCCATGGAGCACCTCCACAAGTACCTGTATGGTCAGGCATTCCATTTGAGGACAGGCCACTCCGCCCTAACCTGGCTACTGATGTTTATAAACCTGGAGGGCCCGACAGCACGTGGGGTTCAGAGGCTGCAGGAGTACGACTTCGCCTATGGACATCTTAGTGGAAAGAACCACGGTAACTCAAACGCCATGTCCCGAAAAACCTGCCCAGAGGAGCAAAATTGAAAAACAATATTGTTTAAATTGCAGAAATGGGACCCAAGTACGGAATTCTCCAGCTATTTAAAAGAAGAAATCTTGCACATTCTCTACTTACTAAATGAAAAGCTTTGCACTATATGAATTTACAAATATTCTTCTTATGTTTTTAGGAAATGACAGATGTCTGAGAAGGCACTGTTAACCAACCAGATTTTCAATAGGGCAACTTTTGAGACACCTTAATGCCCACAAAGGAATTAACTAAAACTGCTACATGTGTGTTTTTTCGTGTACATGAATCGTTTATCTCATAACCGTGATGCAGCTTACGTCAGAGTAATTACACCTATGTAGAAACGTCAGTTGAGAATGTATTATGAACATAATACACTCAATGTCAGTCAAAATACAGAAAGCAGACGCTCAACTAGTTATATGGATTGCCCGGTCGGAGGCACAATGTTTTCATCTATCAGGTGCAGTTGCCAACAAATGACTCTACCTGTAAATTCTTATAGCTTGGATAAATATTTGTATTATACATAAGAATTTGTATCAAATTGCAATTACGTTATTCCTTATGTTTTAGATGTAATCGCAGCTTGTGACGTGAAGGTACAGACCACTTTTAATGTTTAATGAGACAATACTGTACGGACAAGTAATTGTGTATGGGAAAGTAAGTGCCTAAAACTAAGTATATTTCTGGGCATTTGTCCCACAGAAAATCATTGACCATTTATATTCAGGTGTTTCTCCAGAAGATTTCTAAAAAGTTATTTTGCATAAATAGCCAACAATAAGAAGCTGTGTCATACGTAATTTGGAATGAATGTCCCTCTTCAATTCAGTGCTTTGTCTTAATGCTGTAAAATACATTAAAGCTAAGAAACCCTACTCGTACATTGAGGTGAACATGTTTTCGAAATGTGGTTTGCCACGGTTTATTTACTCATCACTTCTGAGATTTAATATCCACTTATAGAAGCCTCGCTACCTGCTGAGTGTCGTTCTTTCAAAAATGTTCTGAATTTCAAACGCATGACACTCTGTTCTTACTTAGAAAAACTATTATTCAGAATACCGTGTACCTATAGTAGTAGAGTTAACGTATACGCAAACCCTTTCTTGTCGTTATTTTCGGTTCGTATTCATTTAAGCATTGTGCATCTTTCAAGTGGTCACAGGCAGAGAACACGTAATTTCACGGTTCCATATATAAACTAACAAGTATCCTAATATGCAGATTTTTTTGACACCACACTGTCTACAAACGAATTTCAGCTTATCAAACTATTTCCAACATATTGAGTAGCATTTAATACCTTTGTTAAAATCAGCTACTGCAATAAAATCATTTAGGAATATTTTATAAAACAAAACCGTTATGAACTGTTTTATTTTTGTGTCGAGAATGCTCTAGAGAGCAACATTTCGAATCGTTGCAACATACTGAACTTTAATATAAAGTTTGCAACTTCAGCAACGCCATTTTTTGTTTTTTTTCTGTTCATTTAGGTTCTCTGACCTTTCTCTGAATTTCTTTCCTTCTTGGCGGAGGGTCGTAATATTCTGCACTTTTGTTGAAATTGTGGTCAAAGTTTTTGGTGGAATGCAGTACTGGCCATAAGTGGTTAGCATTGCTACTAAAAGAGGATTTAAACGACTGGTTTGTCTTTCTGACGATCTAACTCATATATCTGTATTTACTTTGAGATGAGAAACATCACAAGGCTTTTGCAGCAATTAGCCTTCGGCAACACCCGGCTATGATGTAATTGCGCATATCATTGGATTTTAATACTTAAATGTCTAGTAATTTAAGTTTAATTACTGACACTCAATGTAAGCCAAGTATTCGTTATGTATTTCGTGAAAGACTCACAGAGATGACAATTTGCAGTACACAAACAGGATTAAGCCTACCACAAGAAGATCACATTAAACAGATATGGAAATTCCTGTGGAACAAATATTTATTTTCATCCCCATAGTTATAGACCGTCCCAAAGCAATGCTGGTGGTACCTTCACAGAGCAGTAAAGTGAGTAAAATAAGGAGAATATTGAATGCTTAAAGAAGTATATATACGTAGAGTGCTAGGCGTCTCGTTTTCGATTCCCGGCCGTGGGAATGTGGACTTTTCTCCGACCAAGGTAAATCCTCATCTTCTCGACTCTGGAAGTAAGAATGAGAGGCCAATGAATGCGTGATCTAATGATTGAACCCAACAAATACGAGTTAAACACTTCGAAATATTCCAAAGGAGAACGGCAGCCGCTTTGACCTTTGGAATTAATGGCGGGGTATAAACGGAATACAAATGGAGTATTAAGTGTCCATTAGAACGATATTTTGGTAAGCAGGATCTGTAGGAGAACTTTAATCAGATTTGGCTAGGAAAGTGTATAATATAAAAGCTCTAGTACCCGTCTAATGACAAAAGTAGTATTTAGAAGATACTATTTCGATGCGTTGTTGCCTGTGGACAATATGACTCATAACCAAGGTTTCGAATAAGTACTAAGTAGCAGTAATATGAGTTCACTGTCGTTGAAGAAGTCTACTAGCCAAACTCCAAAAACTATATCATCTTAATGATACTGTTAAAGTTGGTAATTGCTTTTTCTTGAAATATCCCTTAAAAGTTAATCAAAATGGAGTACTTTAATGTGTACACGACGAACGAAAAATATAACTACAATTTCCTGGCGATAGACTGTGGATTCCGCTTCATTTTGAACGGTTGTTCAAACCTTATAACTGTCAAACCATGACACATCTACAAGTGGATTAGTAGTTCATTTATTTATCATCCAATTTCTTTTATGATTCCTATTTACCCAAGGACATTTTAGGAATATAATTTAAAAATTTATGAATATAATACAATTTACAAATATATTACAAACTTCCATATAAAGCTGAGAAACAGAAAACGTCAAAATGAATCATTTAGCTTAAGAAATATTTTGTTTAAGAATGCGATGTTATATTGATAGGTTTTTTAATTCATCAGATTTTTTGTCAGTGGTCTTCAGAAAGTGTAAGCTAAGGATTGAAGCAATAATTCAAGTTCGTATGGTTCATAACAGAAGAGCAGGCAATCAAATAAAATGTGAGAGACATCTTGAAGGTGATTGCCACAAATACAGTGAGATGTGGATTTGATTTTGAATCGAAATAAATAATGTCGCAAACCCGGATATACGGTCGCGCCTCTTGTTGACACAAAGGGAGCTGATAGGCGGGCAGTGTGAAACCCAAGTGCCGGCAGGCAAGATAATATGCAGATAATGCTCTGCCGAAACAACCAAACTGAGATAAATGGAAATATCTATTTACTTCTGGACTGGTAGAGATAATTCGGTTTATGGTTTATATTAGAGTGAACTAGAAATTATCAGGAGATATATAAGCGATTGAGACACGCCAGCCGGCAGTTGCAAACAGAGTTAGTTGCAAGTAGTGAAACTGTGTTGTGAAACGAGGGACAGCACGAAGTTTTATTGTAACGAGAGCTAATGATGTAATCTTCTGTCACTGTTATTATCATCGACCTTGGTAGACTGATGGTGTACGTAACGTAATGCTGCTGTAATCTATAAGAGTATCTCTACGAAAATAAAACCGAATTTTAATTTCTGCAACTCGGCCTTTTATTTCTACGAACCCACAAAGTCACCATTGGAGTCAGGAAGCACGACGACGACACCATCATCGAGAAGATGTAGGAAATGAAGATCGAGTTATCAACGAATGCGGAAGCTGAAAATAGGAACTTGGCCGAGACGATGACCACGAAGACGACCGGCACCACGAAGAGCAGCCAGAGGAACGAGTAAGGACCTGCGTGGCGAGGAGCACGTCGGCGCTAACACCACCAACCCCTCGAGTGACAGCCTCATCGCGGACGGTTGGGTCAGAGGGAGTCCGTGCCGCGTACTCTTAGACATCGGAGCAGCCGTGACCATGATCAGACGTGTCGTGGCAAAGGGTTTGCCGTCGAAGAAACCAAGCCTATCATTCCAGCTAATAATAATAATAAATACTAAATAGCGGTCATATCGGTTCACTGACGTTGAGGGAGTCAATTAGCCAAACTCCAAAAACTATACCATCTTAATGAAACATTTAAAGTTGGTAATTGCTTTTTCTTGAAATATCCCTTTTAGATTTAATCAAAATGCAGCACTTGAATATGTACACGAAAAACGAGAAATATAACTCCAATTTCCTGGCGATAGACTGTGGTTTCCGCTTCATTCTCAATGGTTGTATAACTGGCAAACCATGACACATCTACAAGTGGATTAGTAGATCATTTATTTATTATCCTTTTTCGTTTTTGATTCCTACTTTACCCAAATGTATATTTGGAATATAATTTACAAATTTATTAATATAATACAATTTACAAATATATTACAAACTTCCATATCAAGCTGAGAAACAGTAAACATAAAGATGAATCATTTAGCTTAAGAAATATTTTGTTTAAGGAAGTACTGAAATATTAATAAGTTTTGTAATTCATCAAAATATGTGTAAGTGGTTTTGAGAAATTGTAACCTTAGGACTGAAGCAATAATTCAAGTTCGAATCTTTCAAAACAGAAAAACGGGCAATCAAATACAGTGTGACGGCATCTCGAAAATGACTGCAACAAACACAATGAGATCTGGATTTTATTTTGAATTGTAGTAAGTAAGCTGTAAATTCGCCATTACCAGTTAAGAAGTGATGGAGAACATAGATATGATTAACGAATTTATATTTATGTCTGTCAGAAGTTGTTGCGAAATATAAATCCCTAGTCAAGGCACCACAATCACTCTTTAGGTAGTATTTATTCCCCTGGTTGATTTTAATCTCCTCTAATGTTTGCCTCAAATGAGAAATGGGGCATGGACTGTAAGCCTCTGGAACACTTGAAGTCGCAGCTCTCTTTGCAAGCTCATTTACGCGTTCATTTGCGGCATTCCCCACGTGCACTCTGACCCATCAAATGCAAAGAAGAGAACAACATAATAATTGCCTTCTTATTTCAGCTATAGAAAACTTGCAAATTCTCTCCTTTCTAAATGAAAAGTTTTGAAATAGCACGAATTTACAAGTATTCTTCTCGCGATTTTTATGATAAAGACAGAAGTCTAAGAAGGTGCTGTCAGCCAACCAGATTTGCGAAAGGGCACATTTTGCTATACTCTGATGGCACAAATGGAATTTAAAAAAGTGCTACGTATGTGTTTTCGTGTTCATGAACAGTATATATCATAACCGTGCAGCAGCACCTTTCAGAATGCTTAAACCTTTAGAGAAAAATGAGTTGAGAGTGTATGATGAATATAATACACTCAATGTTAATCAAAACAAAGGAAGCATACGCTCTGTTAGTTATATGGATTGCCCGGTCAGATGTAGAATGTTTTGATCTATCAGCCGCTGTCGCCATAGGTGGCTCTACTTGTAATATCTCATAGCTTGATGGATCTTTGTTTTTACATATAAGATTTTGTATCAAATTATAATTATGTTATTTTTTATATCTTAGATTTAATTGCAGCTTGTGGCTTAAAGGTAAAGAGAATCTGTAATGTATAGTGAGAGAATACCGAACGGACAAATAATTGTGTATGGGAAAGGACCAGCAGCAGACCAGCAGAAGGGACGAGTCGTCCAGGTTTACCTGGACGGAGTGTATGCTGCCCAGCACCTAGCCGCTTATTGCGTCTTTATCTGGGCAGTGTATAAGAGTCAGTATTGTCTCAGGCGATTGTTTTTGGCAGTGGACATATCTAGCCTTTGTGTGCGCAGTCGCCCCGTGTAGGGGGGATGTGGCAATGCTGGCTGCGCTCTTCCGCCTGCCTGGGAGGCATCTGAGCACAGTCCGCTGAACAGGCTAGAGGGAAAAGAACAGTGTTAATGTATTAAGTTTACCAAGCCCATTTCTGGGCTTAGGAAGTTGGAGTCAGGAGAATGTGGCCCTGTTCAGTACTAGTCCAGCTTATCGTAGATGGTGCGCGATCGCTCCCGCAACACGTCCACGATATACGGGACCCCAGAGTATGTGTGTAGGATCTGGGACGGGATTCAACGCCCGGTATTGTAGATCATGCGCAATGCCATGTTCTAGACGCACTGGAATCTGCGAATGGTGGTGGTAGCCGCTGATCCCCAGACTTCGCAGCCGTACAGAATCAGGGGCGGTATGATCGCCTGATATAGGCGTAGTTTGAGGTGAGTTGGCATGGTGGACTTTAGAATAAGGTATAGCTGTGTTAACGCAGCATGCCCTTGTCTGGCTTTGACCCGGACAGGAGGTGCGTAGGTGAGTCCGCGATCCAGGTGGACGCCAAGGTATTTGGCAGTGGGAACCCAAGGGATTTGCCTCTGCTTTAACCTCAGCGACCAATCTGGTCGCCTAGCTCGGACCTTAGCCAGGAGAGGTGCAGAGATCTTCTCGGGGCTAGTGGCCATCCTCCACATCTCACTCCAACGGCCAATGGCTTGGAGTTGGCGCTGCAGCGGAGGATAACAATATCGTTGGTTTTTGTTACGTGCCATTATGAGGACGTCGTCAGCATATTGGCACGTAACAGTCTGTGGTTCTAAGGGTAAGTCAGACATGTAGGCCGCAAAGAGTATCGGGGACACTACACTGCCCTCCGGGACTCCCGCGGCTATTGGTCTGATAGATGATATCCGTCCTTCCACTCTCACCCTGAAAGTGCGGTTTCCGAGGAAAGTACTAATCAGGGCGAGATAGGGAGGAGGTAAGTTGGCCTCCCTGAGTTTGTACAGTAGGCCTTGGTGCCATGTTGTGGCAAAGGCTTTCTCTACGTCTAGCAGCACCGCGACTGTCTTGAGGTTTTTCTGGAATCCGAGGGCTGTCCTCTCGGCCAGACGCAGTAGCTGTAGGTTCGTGGAGTGTCCATGACGAAAACCAAACTGGTGATCGGGTATGAGCTGCCTTTCCTCGAAGAGAGGGGTCAGACATGATAGGAGCAACCTCTAAAATAGTTTTGAGACGGTTGGGAGAAGACTTATGGATCTGTAGCTAGACGGAAAGACCGGATCCTTGCCGGGCTTCAGGACGCACACCACTCTCGCCTCTTTCCAGCAAGCTGGGAAGTGGCGGAGGTGGAGGCACGCATTGAAGATCCGCGTCAAGTGGATAACGGCCCTCTTGGGAAGGTGCTGGAGCATGAGTGCACTAACACCATCATGTCCAGGGGATTTGTTGGGTTTCATTTTTCGGATTTCAGCAGTCACCGCCTTCAGGGTGACTATTGGGATGTGGATCGCCAAATGGCGCCATTGTGGCTCCTCATAGAGGTCTTCCACAGTAGCCTCCACGAGATCAGTGAAGTCTTCGTCCGGGGGGTCCTCCCTAGGCTCAAATTGACTTTCCAAATGATCCGCGAAAGCTGTGGGCTTATCTTCGGGCTCGTAAGTGAGTCTCCCGCGACTGCCATTCAGCGGATGCTGGTGCAGAGTTTTGTCTCTCCTGAGGGACTTGATGATCTTCCAGGGGTGTGTTTCCTGGAGGTCGACGTTTCGGAATGTGTTCTCCCAGGCCACCTTACGGTGGGCACGGAGCAGCCGCCTTGCCAGGGATTTGAACCGCTAGTAAACTGCTCCTATCCTGGAATGACGGAAACGCTGCCATAGCTTCCGAACAGCTGCTTTGGCTTTTAACAGCTGCCATTTCTCGTTTGTGATGGACAGAGAGTTAGGTGTGTTGGTGGGTATACGGTGAGTGTGTGTACTCACCGCTAGGCGGACCTGCTGGGAAAAACTCATCGCCGCAGCCTCCAGCGCCTCGACGTCGATGCGTGGACGAGGGTCAATGGTTTGGTAGAGTTTGAGGATGGCTGCATCCCAGTCTACCTCTAGTTCCCAGTCTGAGTTTAGCAGAGCTGGCATGGTGACGTCGGAATCGACCGTGACAGGGTCATGGTCAGAGTCCAATTTATTCTCCGCCGAGAGGTCTAGATGAAATGGAAAGTTCTTGGTGATCGTGATGTCGATGACATCCGGTCTGCCGCGGGCCGGATGGAAAGTTGGACCTCTCGGCCCGTGCGCGGCGAGATTTGGTGCGCGGTAAAGACCTCGTCCCCTCTGGTTGCTTGTACGAATGTGCCAGAGCCCGTGTTTCGCGTTGAAGTCTCCTGCTATGCAAACCACTGGGTTTAGGTTGAAAAGGGTAGTGTAATCAGCTTCGAAGAACTGGTTCTCAGGTTCGTCATATGCCGCTACCAGCAGGGTGTCCTGTCCGCCGACTGAGAGCCGAATGGCGCAGGCCTCCACGTGCTGCAGGGCAGGGAGAGGAACAGGGGTGTGCGTGATGATGTTTTTCACGAGTATAGCTGTACGGCCACCCCGCCGACCGTTTCGATCAGTGCGGTGGGTGACGTAACTTGGCAGCGAGAAATCTATACCAGCGTTCAGGTGCGTCTCGCAGATCATGAGGATGTCAATCCCGTAGGACTGTACAAACTCCAACATTTCAGGACTCTGATCCCGTACACCGTTTGCGTTCCAAAACGCAGCACGTAATGGCCTCCTGACAAGTCGGGTGGCCATTACTCATCGGCACACGGGAAAAGTTCGAGTGTCCTTCGCAGAGATGGTCCCCCCGAAGGATGCAAGCGCCGCTGTAGCTGCCCTCGCAGATGCAGGCGCCCTATTTGAAGCAGGTTCTGCGGCTTGTACAATGCGCCTTGCGGCCCTTTCTCGGACGCTGTGGGCATGGTGCCTCCTGTGTGGGTTTTGGTGCAGTGGGCTGAGGATCCGCCTGCTCTGCTACTTGCAGAGTGCGCTCTGCCCTTCCGAGAGCCGCCGCGAATGAACCTCCGGGACGGACAGTTGCCAATCCCGCATTGCCTCCGCGGCGGTTCTCTATAGTCCTCTGCCGCGTCGCACAGCCCTTGTAGGTGCTGACATGGTCCTGGCTGCAGTTCGCACATTTCTTCTCCTCAGGCGCTTTCTCGCAATCCTTCAGGAGGTGGAGACCCGCACACCGCAGACATGCGAGCTTACGCTCGCAGGCCATGCTGGAGTGATGGAACCCCATGTACCTGTAGCATTGCACCGGCCTACCCTGTCCGTGAAAGCGTTCAACCTTCACTACAGTGTGGAACAGCACCCGAACAGCGTCTATGGGCTTAACCGCCTCTCCAGGAAACCTGTCCACAACCTCAAGGAGGAGAGGCATGGGTACACTCACAGGGCCTTCCTCTTTGCGTACTATCTTCCTCAGCTGGGCAACAGCTGAGGCCTAGATACCGTGCTCCCACTCCAGAGCGAGTTTTACCTCCTCTGACGGGCACTCGGAATCTAGTCCCCGCAGAACCCGTCTTTCGACGTTGGGCTTCTGGGTGGAGTAATAGTAGAACTGTATTTCACAGTCCCGCAGAACCTGCTTTGCAGCCTCGAAATCCTCGGGACTGCTGGTATGAATGAAGATCTTGCGAGGCTTCCTCTTCGCCTCGTAAGGGTGCTTTAGCGCGGCTGCCAGCTTTCGCATAACACCCACGTGATTCTTGAAGCTATCTGCTACGATAGCCGGAAGCTTGGACCCCCTTTTGGATAGGGGTTGGGGCGCCTGTGCAGGTTGGCCCTCTGGCTTAGGACCAGAGTTACTCCGCCGTCGCCCCTGGACGACGGTGAAACACCCCTGGTCGGCGGTGTCATCCTCTGACTCTGAGTCAGGCAGAGGGGGATATTCGGTCACAGGAACTGGTGCCTCTTCGACCGGAGCAAGGCCCTGATGAGCTGCCGAAGCTTTCCTCTTCCTGGACCTTGTCTTCGTGGCTGCAGGTGCCACGGGATCGGTTGCAGTTGAGGTGAGGTTTGCGGCCCATCGTCCGACGTGAGTAGAGTCGCCGCAGTTGCCCTCCGGCAGTCCGCCGAGAACCGGACCCCCTTGGGGGAGGCGCCTGTACGTGTCATGGACTTAGGGTTTTGGACCATTGGTCCGAAAACCCTTGGCTACGGTCTTGCGGACCCTGCTGTCACGTGGTCTGTCAAGTCTTTTGTCAGAAAAATAGAAAAAAGTAGAAGAGGAGTATGAAAAGTTCGCTTACTACTGGTTGCTGGCTGCTGCCTGTACGGCGGCTCGTATTTTGGCTGTCAGTATAAGGGCCTACGCCTTCTGCTGCTTCGCCGGTAAGACCAGTGTCTACAGTTGCTTGAAGATTTCGATGAGTGCACTAGCGGAAGCTTGAGTATATTGGACACTGCCTACTGCCTTCCGCTAGTGAGCCGCCAAAAAGGACCGCTGGCCTATTGCTGCTTGGCTGCTGCGTCGCAGGGTTGAAAGAGCTGTCCATCCATGACCAGTCGAAGTGTGGCACACAGATGAGTGAATCCTCTCTATGGGAAAGACGACGAGCAAAATTGTCGTTGGAAGGTGATCCCACCAAAGGTGGTGGGGCCTCCCGACAGATACCATACCAGGACTAGGTCCTTTACTGGTTGGAAGATATAGTTGAAAAATAGACTGTGGTAGACGGTGGAATTGAGGTAGGGAGGTTATGTTTAATTAGTTTGAGGAGTATGTGGTAGTATTGAAGAAATTAGAAAGATGATGAATAGTTGAATGAGGATATAATTTTGTTTTTTCAATGGATGATGGTATTAAGGTCGATGTAGAAGGAGCCTAGGATGTTTGTAACGCTCCCCGGGGTCAATATCATACTCCCCGAGGCCGCGGATGAAGGCATTGAAATTGAGTGAAAGAGAGTCGAAGAATTTTTGTGAAAGGGAGAGCATGTAGTCAGTGAGAAGTGGAAAGGAAAGGTCACGATGGATGTTGATGTTGGGAATGTACCAGTCGGCATCGACAGCGGTACGAAGAAAGCGGTTTTGAAGAGTTTGAAGGTGATACAGATGAGTTTTTGCGGCAGTGGCCCAGACTGGACAGGCATATGTGAGGACAGGACGAAGAACTTGTTTAAAGAGAAGAAGTTTGTTGGAGAGTGACATGGCGGAGTTTCGGTGGCATAAGGGGTACAGAAGTGCCATCTTGCGAGCAACCTTGTTGTATGTGGTGTCGATGTGGGCCTTCCAAGAGAGCTTGTGATCCAGTGTGACGCCAAGATAGTTGACCGTGGTGGACCAGTGGACAGACCCGGCAGCAATTTGAAGGTCAGGAACATCCGCCTCCAAGCGCCTTGTGAAGGTGATAGCCTGTGATTTGATGGGGTTCACAGTAAGGCGCCAAGTATTGAACCATGTTGTGAGGTTATCTGCGTATCGTTGTAGTCTATCTGCAGCTACCTGATGACGTGTGGAGGCGGTGGTTATGGCAGTATCGTCAGCAAACTGGTACAGCGTACAGCCTTGATGGGATGGCAAGGTGTTGATGTAAATGAGGAAAAGCAGAGGGCCAAGGACACTCCCATGGGGGACCCCTGCGTGAATGGGGTGTGAGGTGGAAGAGATGTCTTCCTTGGTGACGCTGAAGGTGCGTTGTTGAAGGTAGGAATGAATAAGATGAATAATATACGGAGGGAAATTGTAGTAGATAAGGCGGTGGAGGAGACCTTCGTGCCATACGGAGTCGAAGGCACGGGTGAGGTCTAGGAATAGGGCAACAACAAAGTGGCGGTTGTTAAACCCTTTGATGATTTCGTCCACCAGACGAAGGAGTTGATGTACCGTGGAATGTTGCTGACGAAAACCAAATTGCTCCTGTCGAAGTATTGGCTGCGCAGAGAGGGTTTGCTGAAGCCTGGCTTGGATAACCTTCTCAAACAGCTTACTCATGGTGGGCAGCAAGCTGATGGGACGATGTCCTTCTGGCGTGGAGGTGTCTTTACCAGGTTTAGGGAGGGTGATAATTTTGGCGTGCCTCCAGGCTCTGGGAAAGTATGCCAAACAGAGTAGTCCATTGAAGAGGTGGACGAGGAGCTCCAGCCATTTGTGTGGAAGGGCTTTAAGTGCAGCATATGGAATGTTGTCACAGCCCATGGCTTTGTATGGTGGCACAGAGGAGAGAAGTGATGTGACTTCCACTATAGATGTCTGTGGAATGTCATTATGGTCTAGTGGTCTGCACAGGAAGTTAGTGACCTCAGTTGTAACCAGCTGCACATGATCTTGGTTGCAGGTGGCGGCAGGGTGGAAGGTGCTTTCTAGATATGTACCCATTAATTCTACTTTCTCTCGGACTGATTGTGCGAGGATGGATCCTTGGCGTAGGGGCTTATCCTGATTGGGAAGGCGCAGCAGGGCCTTGGATAGTCGCCAGAGGGATTGGTCCTCTGTGTTGAGGGAGGCAAGGCGGGTTTCCCAATCCTCATTGAGATGTTCTGCCAGTTCAAGTTTGAGGCGGTGACAGAGTTGATTGTAGGTCCGTTTGTCATTGGGGGAACCAGAATGTTGAGCTCTGCGTCTGGCCGTGTTCTTTGCTGCGATGAGTTCCCTTAGATGTCTTGGGAGCTTGCGAGCCGTTTGGGTGTGTCCACGGGCACAGGGTGTTGATTGCCGTAGTGATAGTTGTTGTTATATGACAGATGAGTGAGTCAGCGTCTGCAGTAGTTGAACATGGTGCCAAGACTATGGGTTGGGCAGCCATGTGCTGTGAATATGCCTGCCAGTTGGTGCGGCGAGGGTTGGGAATGAGGCGTTTGGCTTTGAGAGTAGGTCGTGATTGGAAGAGTAGTAGAAGAGGATAGTGGTCTGATGATAATTCTGGTAGGGAATAAAGATAGGGGTGATGTCGGATGTGCTTGACAATGGCTATGTCTAGCCAATCAGGCGGGTGACGGTCGCCATGGTAGATGGTAGGTGAGGAAGAAGAGAGGACAGACAAGTTTTTGCTATGGATATAGCGCTCGAGAAGGGCACCACGGTGATTGAGTGTCGTTGAGTTCCAAGCCGGGCTCTTGGCGTTAAAGTCTCCCATGGCAATGGTGGCCTGTTGGGATGAGAACAGACAGTCCAGTGTGTTTGCTTGCAGCGGGCGTCCAGGGGGAATGTAGACAGAAAAGAGCCGTAGGGGCCCCCTGTTGGTCTCAATCTGAATGCCGGTGGCTTCCAGTGGTGGAGCAGTAGTGACGAGCAAAGAGTGATGCCGTAGGCTCCGACTCACGTAGATGGCGGTGCCACCGTGGCCATCGGCCCGGTCGGTACGATAGCACACCATGCCTGGTATCGTTGCTTTAATGGAAGGGGTCAGATGTGTTTCCTGTACTAGGAGGATGTGTACGCCCTTAACAGCAACGAAGTTAGAAAGCTCCGCCAGCTTTCGGCGCAATCCATTGGCATTCCAGCTGCAAATTTTCAGGGAGTTGAAGTTTATAGCAGATCCAGGGTTAACAGCCATGGTACAGCATGAAGTTGAGGACTGCGTGCACCAGCATGGTGTAGGGGTGGATGTCGCTTGAGCGAGTGCGGATGGACTCGGCTAAGTAGGCAGCGAATGCAGGCTGCAGGGGGATGGGAATTTGCTGCATTGTAGCAAGAAAAGATTCACTGGGAATAGTGGATAGAGTTCTGGTGGTGACTGGTTCAGCTGAAGACTGTGTAGAGAGCTGCTGAGGGGGGTCACATTTGGTGGCGTTCTGTTGGCCAGGTTGCTGTTGCCGTTGTGGTTGAGGGTGTAGCTGCCTGGTCTTGACTGTGGAGGCTTGCCGAGAAGATGGTTGGGTCCGAGAAGCCTGCTCGGGAGCTGATGCCGTTGGCGTTATTTTTGGTTGCTGCTTTGAAGGGGGAGTAGTAGCAGAGGGCTGCACAGCATCAGTAGAGTTGGTGACCGCAGCTGCGTAGCTGGGATATTTAATGGGCTGTCTTGGAGGAAGACCAGGGTATCGGGCACCAATGAAGGCTTCGCGCGGTAACTCAGTATTGTGAGGCACTCTTGGTCGGGCATTGTATTTTGACATCTGCCCATTCTTGGAGGTGAGAAGCTCTAGTCTCGCCTCCTGCCACACCGGGCATTTGGCATATCGGCAAGAGTGGGCATCCCCACAGTTGTAGCAGCGGGGTTTTGCACCAGGGATACCCAGCTGTGTGCAGTTGGCACGTTTGTGGCCAGATGTGCCGCAGAAGGTGCAGACAGGTTGAAGAAGGCAGCCAGCAGCGTTGTGCGTGAACTGCTGGCAATTAGTACACTGCTGAGGGCGTGGTGGTGGGCGATAGGGCTCTACCCGCACTGTAGCATGGAACATCAGCGTCTCCTTGTAGATGTCCCTGACGTTGGCTGTCTTTTGCAAGGCTACCCTGAAGTGTGGCAGCGGTTGAGGATTTGCACCCCTGGTCGTCAACTGGGCAACACGCGTGACTGTGAAGCCTTTGCTGCTGAGGTGAGATTTTACCTCTTCTTCTGTTACAAAAGAGGGAACGTCCTTTACCGTGACATGAAGGTAACGTTCCTCTGGTAGAAGGGTAGTGACGCCCTCAATCTTCTGTTCCTCCAGGTGTTTGCGGAGGCTACGATGGTCGTTGGCAGTGGTAGGAAGAAGGGCCACGGTGCCACGCAAATTCTTTATTGAGAAATTTGCTATGTTGCCCGGCGGGGCAGTTGACAATACTTTCCTGGCGTCGGCTGGGTTACGCAGGAAAATAGGAGTTGGGCGACCTGATCTAGGTGCAGAGGGTGGTGTTTGTGTTGCAGCAGTTTCTGCGGAATCCTCCTCCATGGCTGCCTCTGTGTCGGTGTTGCACTTACGCCGCTTGGAAGTAGCTGCGGGCGTAATGTCTTGGGGCTCCTCTGTGAGAACAGCATATGTGTTCGAGATGGTGGTGTTGCTGGTGGAGGGGGTTGGCTCAGTAGATCTGGCAGAGCGCTTAGAGGAAGTTCCTAGAACTAAGTATATCTCTGGGCATTTGTGCCAGAGAAAATAAACTATGGAAGGCAATTTATTCTGGTAGGTGTAACAGTTCCGAATTATACCTTATTTAGAAAAATAAATAGAGTAGCTTGATAGCTTGTTTCGTCTTCAAATCAGCTGATATCATGTACCAGAGGTCCTTAGAATATTTTGTACCCCTTTCCTGCAGCGACATAATTCTACCATTCCGCCATCTATTATGCGGTGGACTAACTTTCTTACTGCAACGCTCCTAGCGGCACAAGTGTTGATTAGAAACTCAGGCATCACCATCGCTAACAGCTCGTTATCCATGGTCCTGATGTTAGTTTCTTATTTGCAAAAGTAGACAGTAGTACAAGAGACAATCACATGCCACCTAGCACTTTTTTGTAATTTTGTTTTTTGTAATTTTAATTCCTCAAACGCTAAGTCATATCGGACGGTGAATGGAATGTGTAAAATGATGCTCAACGGCATACACGGTGAATGGCGCTTACAGTTACCTGACACTTGTATTTAAGGATAAGGGAAAACCCTGGAAAAAACCTTATCCAGATAACTCACCCTGACGGATATTCGAACTCGGGATCTTTTGAACGTGAGGCAGACATGCTACCATATACGCTACCGAGGCGGGCTGCAGTTTATTACTCAAATATTAGATACATTTCTGTGGAAACCAAGTCCATGCCATGCCTAGCTTTTTTATGAAAAGTTTATATACGAAACAGAAGCATTACACGACGTTATATTTTTCAACTATGCTGTAGACAGACAAGCAAAACATGAACTTTTTCTAAAAACATTTTTCTTATACATGGACGCTAAAAAGATATCTTTCTAGAGAAGCTTCGTATCGACTTATTGGATGGAGTGCACTGAGTGCTCTACTTACTATGATGTTGTAGACAATAGAAAGTTGGGTGTGCTCACTCACACCTGTTTCTCTACTCTTGTAACAAACGCTATTCCTCTGTCCAATTGAGCACACTCTAGATAAACATTTGAATAAATCTCTTATTGCTAATTATTTGTATGTACAGGGGGAATATAGTACAGCTGCTTTTAAGCGAGAGACAAATCAATATAAAACTGGTCCCTATACAAGAAATTTAACATTTCTTTCTGTTTTATTGCACAAAGACAAAAATATCCAATATTATTTTCGGATTAAGAGGCATAAGTCAAAGAATTTGAACAATAGTTTCGAATTATATTCAGAAAAGTTATGAAAGTTTATACATTTGTAAAAAAAGTGATTCTGTATTTAATAATTTAAATAAGTAAAAATATATGTAATTTTGTGATTGGCCGTAGTAATAATTGTATGACGTAATGCTGTGACGTGGAATTAAATAGGCCAATCATAAAATTAAAATTGGAGTAACGATAGTTACGAAAAATCAATAATCTGTGTAGAGAGTTTTGTAATCGTGAGTGTGATAAATAGTGGTGCAGGATCAAGAACTTTTATGTAATAGCTGGAACTGTTTAAATATAACAAAGTAAGAAAAGGAAGTTCAAGTAAAATGTAATCCAAATAATACAATTAAATTGTTAGAAAATTTGACTTTTCCGAAACTTTATTCCGAACCACGCTTGAAAATTAGATTCCTATGACTCTTATTTAATCAAACACAATCATCAAGAAGCAACTGAAAGTACAACAAATTAACCCTGTTATATCTGGCTTCTCGACGCGGGTCTTCGAAAAGTCAACATGCATCCGATCTCAAACTTAAAAATCCCGCACCAAATTGCCCCCGAACGTGTACCTGATGAAGATGGAGAGAAATTAACTGCGATTAGAATTCCTGTCCCAACTTAAAAACTTAAACATATAACAAGGAATACCTAGGAAGTGCTTTACTCAACAAAAACGAAACGCACACACATACACTAAGACACTATCTCATACACACACAGTACTTTTTAAAATATTCTTGTGTATCTTCAGGCGAACCCAGAACTTGTTCTTCTACTGAACTCTCACAATCAAACTAAGTAAAATGACATACCTTTTTATCTACCACATTGACTTCTCCTATCCTTCTGACCCTTTCCTAAAATGCTCTTTTTATTCAGGAAACCACACAAGGGGTATTTCGATTGACATCTCGACATGGACCATTTGGACGGTTACTATATCTGCCCTATTTACTATATATAGAAGGGAAGGTAAAAATAAAATATGAAATTACAGGAAAGTACCAGGCATTTGAAAATACAAGCCAGTGCTACGGAATACTGCGAGAACTGATAAGAGTTAAGGAATATATGTTACACATTTAGACAGCTCTGAATTATGTGTGAAGTAAGATTTGTATCTTTGAATGGATTTACCTGTAACAGAAATTCACTAAAACGAGGACCTCACACACTCTGTCTGACTACTGTTGTACTAAATGAATCGTATTCTTCGTGCCTCGTCCTGATATACTATTGTCGAGACTGACGGCGCCGCGCACAAGAAGACAGTGCAGCGGGGAGATAAGATAGAGATAGTGCAAGGCGGAGATAAAAGACTTGCCGAAACAGTTATATGACTAGAAAGTCCGTGTTTCTTCTGGTGCCGTCTTACAGAACATTCCACAGACGTCTAAGTATATCAATGAACGAGCTGCGGTGAGTTGAGTGTACAGTCGCCCCGCGAGTTGCAAACAGAGTGGAAATGCAATTTGAGAATCGTCCGCATGCAACTGTGTTTGTGTTCAGCGACTTAGAGCATTATATTTGTGTATCTTTCGTAATTCTGCTACTGTAAGTGTTGACCAAAGTATATTTCTACGGAAATAAAGTACATTTTGAATTTCAACAACCTCGATTTTAATTCTACGAAACCACAAGTTCATACTGTATATATTCCGTTAGTACTGCAGATAGCTGATTTATTTTAAACTTTGTTAGAACTTTGTAAAATTTTCTAAACTGTTCAATTATGCACACATCTTTGGAATATTTCTATGGATATTTATTAGACACTTTCTATAAGATATGTTGCCCGTTCTTTATCCTCACATATGAGGCGTGTACCACGATTAAAATTCAGATTCATAAAGAAAATCTAGCAAAACTTTCTCAAATAATTCTCTTCTGAATATAGCTTTCTCTCTCGAACGTTCTTGCTTTCACTATAATAATTTTGATTTGTTAGATTCAAATGACTTTGTCTAACAATTACTGTTTAGTCTTGTAGGCGAATATAAAAGTAGCCCCAAATATATTCTTGTTTTAAAACTTAAGAACATTTATTAATTAATAGCTTCCTTCTGGTTAAATAGGACCCGAAGGGCACTAAAGAGACAACCCTTAAATTAATCCCCTAAGATTTCAAGGAATCCAGTTAACATATACCGGTATCAGATTATATCTAATTATATGTCCATGCAATAAAGGTATCAGAAAGGAGCCTCGAGGTAATAGCCAAATATTTACATTGAAGGTCGTTGTAAGGTGAGTTTAGAAATCGCTCTCTTTGCATTAACCACAGAAAAAATATAACAGCAGATTTTAGAGGTAGGAGTTGAATAATTGGAAAAGTCAAACAAATGGTATGTCGGAAATGACTCAGTAACTAAAAATAATTTAGGTAATTATTTTGTTTAAACGAGACCTACATTTTAGTTTACTAACATTGTTTAATCTCTGGTATTTTAGTGCTTTAATGTGTTATACTATAAGTTTCCCCTTATTGCTGACTGTAGGCGATTTAATTTAATATTAGTTGGCAATTTTTCTGATCTCATAACCCCCTTATGCACAAACAACTTTCAAAAGTATTTACAGACACTTTTCTTAGAGAAATGTTTTTGCTCCAGTCATTGTCTATGGATATTACAAAACATTATCCACAAAACAGGTTGCCCTTTCTTATTCTCAAGAATGGAACATATACCCCAATGAAAATGCACATCCCTGAACTAAATCAGGAAAAATTATCTAAAATTCGCAATTTTCAGAATATAGCATTCTCTCATAAACCATTCTTTCTCGATAAAGATCTTCATTTATGGCTTTGTCGGCTGCTAACAACAACGCTTTGCGCTGGGATGATAGGTATTAGACATTTGTCTAATGTTTATTTTAGGAATTTCATTGTTTGAAGCTCGATTGCATATAAAGAGGGTTAAGATCTAGAATATATACATATAAGGAAGGGTTAATAATTCCAGTCTTGCATACACTGCATGAGTACCTGTTATATATCTTAGAAATCATTCCTATGAACTACTTTTGCATAAGAAACACTCGTTTGCTTTCTACTTAGTTGTCCCATACTAATATTCCATATTCAAATTTAGAATTAAGATATGATTAGAACTCTAATTTAGTATGTCGTCTGGCTGTACATTTACCAGTGTTCCGACAGCAAGACAGATAGATCTGAGTTAGGGGAAGTTACACTTTACGTGTGTCTACTTGAGGTCCGAGAAATTTGATGTAGCCAATTTGTTCTAATACCTAGAGCTCAGATTTATATGCACTATAAAGTATGATTATATCCTTGCATGTATGCACTAAAAGTTTTATAATAACCATTTAAACTGAATATCAATACGATGATGATGATGATGATGATGATGATGATGATGATGATGATGATGATGATGATGATGATGATGATGATGATGATGATGATGATGATGATGATGATGATGATGATGATGATGATGATGATGATGATGATGATGATGATGATGATGATGATGATGATGATGATGATGATGATGATGATGATGCGTTTAAGGGCGCTCGACTACTGGGTCATCAGTGCCCTTAAAAAACCTACGGGTTTAAAAACCAATTAAATGGCTAAAACCTAAGAGATTAAAATGCAATAAATCAGATAAAAGCAAAGATAAAACTCATTGACAACGTTGTGGTAAAGACTAAAATAAGAGCTAGAACCATTAAAACCAGAGAGGAATAAAATGGTTAAAATATCCAAAATTTTAGTGCGTAAATCCTAAAATTTGGAGATAAAGCGAAAGCTAAAGCTCTGCCCACCGCCGTCTTGTCATCCGCGAGTATCTCTGCCAAGCTGGCCGGCAGCTGGAGAGACCTGCGGAGACCGTCTAGTCTAAAACAATCTAAAAATACATGACGCACGGACAGTTGGACAACGCAGAGCGGGTAAATGGAGCCGGTGTCCGGTTTAATAAAAAGCCTGTGGCTAAAATGAAAATGGGCAATACGCAACCGAGCGAAAATAGCTCCTTCCCGCCGCGATAGGCGACAGGTGGTCAGCCAGTAATTCGGAAGCTCCTTTACTGTTCGGAGCTTGTTGTCATGGTGAGCAGACCACTCATCGCGCCAGCACGAGAGCGCCGCTCTACGCCCTACGCATAACAAGCTGAAGGTCTTCCGCGGTCACAGATGAAATGGTTACACTGGGATCTGTGCCAAATTTAAAATTATTTCTATTCTATTCTTTTTCCCAAAGCATTGGTTTTATTTTTAATTGATTCATCATTTGGATATTATTAGAAATTTTAATTGGTGGATATGTTTTACGTAAAGGTTTATACAGTACTTTATGTGTCGTAGAGGCTCTTTATAGATATTAATAATTTTAACATTGCCACCTTGGCTGCCGCATTCGCCATTTCATTCCCCCGCAAGCCCACGTGACCAGGAACAAATGCACCAACAATGCCAACGCCCGTGGCATTTAGACGGTGCAGCGCGTCCTGGATACGCTTTACGAGAGGATTGTGGTTAAACAGCTCACGAAGGCTCTGGAGTGCGCTGAGGGAATCACTTCATAAGGCAGTCACCCAACTGTCGGCGGCGAACATCTAAAATAGCTCGATATATTGCATTCAGCTCTGCAGTGTAAATGGAAGTGCTGCCAAGGAGACCGAAAGTAAAGGGTTCGGCACCATGGACAAACGCGCATCCAACACCGCTAGAGCATTTATAGCCGTCTGTAAAAATGAGGTTAAAATTCTGATAGCCCTATAAAAATTCTAAAAATAATCTGTGGATACTAATCATAGGCGTCGTCGACTTGCTGTGCAGCGTCATACCAAGATCTACCTGATCTGCTGCAGGCAACCAAGGGGAATACAGTCCTTCGCCTCTAAGAGGAATACTAGGCAGAACGAGTCCACGTTTCGCAAGAAGCTCCCGGAAGCGGAAACTCGTAGGCTTAAGCTTTGCACGGGTGTTCTCATACTGGACGTCGAAGGCGGTGTCGAAAAAGGGTGCAAAAGTGGGATGCAAATGCATACAGTTAAATCCACAGCCATAATTCCCCAGCAAAATTTCCCGCCGATACTGCAGAGGTGATTCTGCCGCTTCGGCATAGAGGCTAACAGCAGGGCTAGTTGGGAAACCCCTCGTTGCTAGACGAAGGCCAGAGTTATGGACTGTGTCTAGTTTCTTCAGCGCAGATAGACGAGCTGAAGCATAAACGATGCACCCATATTTCAACTTGGACCGGATCAGTGTGCGATACAAATTTAAACTCAAGTGCATTAGTTTAACTTTATCACACTTCTCAATCTGGAAGTAATCGAATATAGAATTCTTAAATGCCGTCACAAATATATTAATATTTATTAGTCTCCTTTCGGTCTACTTTGACATTATTTGTGTTTGCTGTACTAAACCAGTAAATACATTTTAAAATTTTCTGGAAGGAACGATTTTCTCCTGACACTTAAAATGTTTTATACGAAGTGAAAAATCTCTCTGCTTTACAAAAGCCACATGATATTTGCGAAAGGAACCTTTTTTACTTACAGAGTAAGCATTAAGTTCTTCCTCAGATAAACTATGTAGCAAAACATTAATATCATACAGAAGCATGAAACCTGGATTACTGGCTCCAAGTATCTCAATTTTGTTACAAAGGCACTTTCATATTTCTTCTGGTATGTCTCCGGCGACAACTGTTTGTGTATCTGTAGGGCAGAAGATAAGGGCATTCCCTTTTATTTCAAACATGTGATTGAAGCTAGCATTTTTATAAACTGACCTTTAATAAACACTAATTTACTCTGGAGACTATTCTCAATGCAAGCACTTGCTGGTTTATTTTTGTCTATCACGTCGAGCACCTATTTCATTGTACTACATAATATACAACTGCTTCAATCCATGTTCCCCATCTCACGAGGTTTGTCTGCTCCGATAGACGAGTATCTTGCGCCATATCAATGAATAATTTCACACTTGATGGCGATCCCACAAACACTTTATTCATAGACGAAATTAAGGTATTTACTTCGGGAAAATTCGCTTGGATTTTCTGTGCCAACCGGTGAAGGACATGCGCCAAACAAGTCACGGAACTGCTTTGCAATGAAATACGTGTAAAACTTTAATAGCTTCAGGCATGTATTCAGCTGAATCTGTAACATCACCAAGAGGTTTTCCTAATTTTATTTAGCAGGTGACCAAATAAGATAATGCATCAACAAAAACCCTAGAAATCGCCGAATTGCTTCTTATTTCCAGTAAGTAGCCTTGAGAAAATGAGATGATGTATTACTGAGTCTGACTCAGTTGCTTATCCACGACGACTTTGACTATAGTTCTCCAACACGATCTGAGTCTTTGGTACTTTTGGTTATTTCTTGTATTAACTGAACAGATTTACTTTATTGAACATTCGTAAAGATTATTTGGTAAAATGTAGAACGTCCTGTAGTGGGGAGCAAGGTAAATGAACAGAACGAAAAAAGTTTGTTGATCTTTAACCAATTTAATCAAACCAGCTGCACTACAGGATATATAAATTTTGCTTGCATTTGAAAACATTTTTGTGTAATACACTTAAAAGTTATAAAAAACTGACAAGTAATTATAAAGCTCAAATTTCTGTGAAGGCGCTCGGGGTAGTTGATAAGTTAGTTTCATTAAATTATTTCTTCATAAACTTTTCCAACGCGGCTTTTCCTTAATGTTTATACACCAGGAAATTTTCGTTCGTAATATTTCTTCCAGGAAATTTTGAAATTATACATTTTTAGCTCAATTAAAGGTGTCCTGTTTAAAAATAATAATTTTAAGGCTTACATCTTTCAGAAAATTACCATTGCCACAATTTCCACTTTTACATTCAGTAAATATTGTTACTAAGGTTTTTTAGATCTTGGAGAATAGCATTTCTATGAGCAGCTGTTTTGAATAAGTTGCCACGTCAATATTTTTTGTTGCAGGACACATACAGAAATGGTATAAAATAATATGAGTTTATTTTGGTGATATAGAACCAACAACCACCAATCCGAAAATCACACTGATTTTTAAAATATTCCGAAAATGCAAAAGTAAACCTTAATGTTATCACACTTGCTGAGTACTATATTGCCATCTGTTGTTAAGACTAAATTTCCATCACTCCACTGTCGAAGTAACTGAACTTCACTGCTCTTTTGTCTCGACAGCGTAATTTCCTATTACGCAGATTTCAGAAATTACAATTAGCAGTACAAATGAAAAGGTTTAACTTTTAATTCTTGGAGATATTTTTACGACAGACGACTTTGTTTGTAGCATTAATACATAGCATATCAAGTTTTATGATGTAACGTACACAACGGACTTTAAAAATTTAACACATGATTGTTGAACAATATTGAGCGGAATATTTTTATATCAGGAAGCGCTCAATGTTGAATGCTACAAACTCATTTACAGCGACATTTATGTATTTAGAAACGTGATATCTTAAAATCCTGCACAAAATGAACAATAAAAGAGATATTGTCTAACGTTTTTCTCGTCTTCAGTTATCTGGGTAAAATAGACGTAGGGAACATTGCTGACAAAGCAAAATATATGAATAAATATGTACACAACTTACTTAAATATGCACTAGTCCCTTAAATAATCATATGTATGCACTATAAAACCTATGTAAGAAGTAGGTTATAAATAGGAACAAATGTATTACTAACATTTATACGTTTAACCTTCAAGGAATAACACGTGTACATATATGCAAAATGAGAGCTCTATTAATCACACATTATTTTGGAAGCGTGTGGCAATCGACTATTTAGAGATTTAACCTATTTTGTGTACGTTCACAGATAGTTTCTTAAGTTTAACTCAAAATAAACTCAAGAAAATTGTTCGTCTTAATTAGACACACATTTAAATATTACTGCGCACTAGGACACCAGTGTCATCTTCGAATGGAGCTGTACTTGCTACATCGTATATTGGTACGAAGTGAGAGATCGCTTATATAGATCAGAAATAGCAAAGGTACTAACACTGAACCTTGGAATACTCCCTGTGCTAATTTCCTGCAATTTGATGTTTGTTTTTTTATAACCGATGTCACTGTTTACGTCAACATTTCGTTTTCTTTCATCTAGATGTGATACAGTCCAAGTATTTAATTTACATTCCACACTATAAAAGAAATTGTTGCACAGTGGGCCAGAAAAAAAATTGTAGCGGATCACACCCTATGTGTGTATTTCGTAATGCACCGGCTATTTGTGAGTACAGATATAAATAATATTGACACAACAGGATGTGAAAATATGACGGACATCCTTAACCTTTCCCTGACTCCTTCCAAGTTCAGGAAATGCTACAGAGCCTATAAATAGCCTTTGGCGGTCTACTATCTACCTACGTAAGTAGAGCAAGGATTGCATTCTAACCAAAAATTGGATATCGACATATCGGTCCGGGTAGCTCAGTTAGTTAGGCGCTCGGCCATTCATCTCATGGACGTGGGTTCAAATCCTGTGCTGACTGTCGGTTTTATGTGACACTGCTGTTACGATCCTGACAACTGAAATAGAAGTTGAGGTACATCAGATTTATTTATGTTAATGGGACATTTTTGAAAAAATTCTATTACCTCAAAGCTAGCTCTAATGCTTTTGATTAAAGTACCAAAACTTAAAGATATTTTTATGTCAAACGAAATGTGCATCTTGATTTTTCTGGGAACGGCCTCGCAAGTCATCTTCGTTCTGGCTGACAGTTCCACAACAGGCAGGAAATAAGGGATATTCAAAATATTACTGCAGAAAATGTGTACACCTCCTTATAACACGCAATTTATGTGAAATACATCTTTATGGAGTTTATATTTCTCAGATAATCCCAGTAATTTGCACTTTTAACAGTCTATGTATTTATCACATGGCGCTGTACTTCAACATGTGGCCAGCAGATAGGGCTATCTAGTTCCAGTCTGGCTACGTCAGCTCTACAGGCTAGAAGGCGGAATCGTCGCTGATGTATCCTGTTCTAATTTTTACAATGTTATTAACAACAATGAAAGAGCGTTTGTTTCTGATATCTATGAAAAGACACTGAGAAATATCTTGTAAAAAAACGCTGGTAATTTTATAGTAAATCGGGATCAGAACGCGGTATATTTGGATTAGAAACCACAGCGTTAGTGCAGAAATGGCTGCGAATGGTACTCTACAAGTGCGTCCTTCTTGATTATTTTTATAACATCATTCTCAGTAAGCACCACATGCAAGATCATTTGATATTTTGTTGGAACTTATACTTAACTAGTAACACGTATTTTCATAATCCAATCGAGAAACGTTTTCCTCTTTACATGGCAGTACGGATCAGTGTTGCCAACTAAATTACATGGAATCTCGTTAAATGTAGAGCAAAATTCCGCTACAAAAATATTGTGACTTTGTGGGTTCGTGAAATGAAAAGTCCAATTACACAAACTCAACAATGTTCTTTATTTCCACCGACTTACAGTTGAACACTTGCCAATTACACAAAGTTACGTAATACACCATTTACGATTCACCAGTTCGTCCGTTACCGTTCAGATGCACGTACACAATTACACACAGTCTTCTCGTTCATTAACACGGCGCTAGCACGTCAAACACTGACTAACATTGCCTTCTTACACCAAGAACTGTCCTCACTCACACACACTAACCAACTGATTGACCAACAACTCTGTCCGTCTGTAGCCCTCTTTAAAGGCATCTCGCCGTCTTCTAGACGTTTCCAGATGATGAAATATCCCGTAATTTCTGGAACCAGGTGGAAGAGAAACAGACCGCACAATTATGTTTCTTTCCCCAGTCGTCCCTGTCACCACTATAAGACAAACGAGGGGAGGGCGTAGCTAACATTGACCTCCCTCGTCTCCCGCTCTCAGCTGCTTTCATAGGGTGTTCCAACGCCCGCGTTACACTGCCCCCTCCTCAAAGCTGTTCGCCCCGAACAGCCCCATCGTAGCGGGCGAGGCGGTCCAGGTGTACCACCAGCATCTGCTCGGAGTCTCATCCAGAAGTAGCGCTGCCGTAGTTTGTGAATCATTCGGTTCGCTCCCAGGTGTCCTCCTGAAGTACCGGCGTGCACTTCCTCCAAGACTTCCGGGACCTTACTCCGGGGAAGTAACAACTGTCCTCTCTGCGCCTTCCCATCGGGTGACTCCCATACCCGGAACAGCACGCCCACTCTGGTCTTCAACGAGTCCCATTGGGCCCAGTGCGACTTGTAGGTGGCGCTCCTCGGTGCGATGTCCTCCCAGGTTGGTCTCGTCCCTGCGTCCACTTCCCTCAAGAGTGGCCCCAAGTCTGCGTCCGCCAGCTGCTCCCTCCTCGGGCCTGCGCTATTCCAGCCTTCAGCAGGCACTGCCACAACTACTCGGACTGCTGCGGCACGCTCCTTCTCTTCCACTCTTGTGCGCTCATGGCCGTCCTGGATCTGCGATAGGACACCTCCAATGTAATGGTCGCTAGCGTCGGTGTCCACAATGAAGGCGCCACCCGGTTGTGGGAAACCCAAAATTGGAGCACTGCACAGGGTCCCCTTCGGGTGCTGGAAAGCGTCTCCGGCGTCCTCCGTCCACACATAAGGCCGGTTTTCCTCCGTCAGGCGGGTGAGGGGTTTTGCGATGTTGTCGGCCTTTTCCTCTAAATCATTAAGGCGGTCGTCTACTTGGCCCATCTGCTTGCCCAGCTCCGTCACGTCATCCCTCACGCCGGCCAACTGTTCTTGAAATTTGGTGGCGAGAGCCTCGTTCGCCACCTTCATTTCCGTGGTCAGTTCGGCCATCTTTGAGGTCATTGTCGTGGCCAAGTTGTTGTTAGCCGTTTCTATTTTTGCAGCGAGGTTTTCATTTGCCGTCTTCATTTGTTTCAACTCGGCGGTGAGGTTGTCGTTGGCCGTCTTCATTTGTTTCAACTCGGCGGTGAGGTTGTCGTTGGCCGTCTTCATTTCCATCATTTTCTCCAAAATCTTTTCCAATGCCGCGTCCATGGTTGTAATGTTCGGTGATGTTATCCCGCTTCCTGACACCAGTGTGACTTTGTGGGTTCGTGAAATGAAAAGTCCAATTACACAAACTCAACAATGTTCTTTATTTCCACCGACTTACTGTTGAACACTTGCCAATTACACAAAGTTACGTAATACACCAATTACGATTCACCAGTTCGTCCGTTACCGTTCAGATGCACGTACACAATTACACACAGTCTTCTCGTTCATTAACACGGCGCTAGCACGTCAAACACTGACTAACATTGCCTTCTTACACCAAGAACTGTCCTCACTCACACACACTAACCAACTGATTGACCAACAACTCTGTCCGTCTGTAGCCCTCTTTATAGGCATCTCGCCGTCTTCTAGACGTTTCCAGATGATGAAAGATCCCGTAATTTCTGGAACAAGGTGGAAGAGAAACAGACCGCACAATTATGTTTCTTTCCCCAGTCGTCCCTGTCACCACTATAAGACAAACGAGGGGAGGGCGTAGCTAACATTGGCCTCCCTCGTCTCCCGCTCTCAGCTGCTTTCATAGGGTGTTCCAACGCCCGCGTTACAATATAAATAAATAACCACAAACCCTTCTCCTTGAGATGACAAGATGAGCAAAATGATGGAATTATTAGTGATTTTGATGGTCCTCTTATTGTTTAATGAGGGTGTTACTATACTTCATAAATTAAAAGCTCTCACTACAAATAAGTGTAGGGGATGTACACTGGATGCCTAATTTCTTATAAGAGCCGTCACTGTCAGAAGATTATATTGTCACAGTAGCACTATTTCACAAATTTTACATAGATTTTCCAAATTTATTTACAACTTCATCAGTTAATGGATATGACATACAGCAACTCCCTTTGTTCTGAATGCCAAATTTTACCCTTCGGGGGTCACTCAGCGTTTTCAGGCTTCAGTATATTCCTTTTATAGATTTATTGTCAGTCATCATGTTATACAATCTTTCCACATCAGCGTTTCCAATTGGCATCACAAGTAATAGTTTAGTTAATTTTGAAACATTCGAGAGGACATAATTGCCTTCGAAACGTACTTCTTCTGCTTGGCACCAGAACAAAGGGGTACTCTTTGATTCAGTTAACTTTTCTATAATGTATTATTGGTGAAGTAAGCACAACGTACTAAACCGTACTATTCACTTGAAAAGCTAAGAGTGTATTATAAATTGCAATGAAGCTTGAGGCTCTGGAGGAAGCCAGCGTTAACAAAGTTTTGGCTAGGATAATGTACCTTGAACCTTTGTCTACTGTATATTTGACGAATCCCATTAATTGTTAAAGCTAAAGCCAGAATGATTACAAATGACTTTCAGATTTAGAATATATAAATTCAAGGAAGGGTTGATATCTCCAGTCTTCAGAAAGATATTTGCTAGTGCCCGCTGTGTGAAAAGAAAGTTATACGTTTAACCACCTTGGCATAAGAAATATTCATTAACCTCCTGAGCAGAATGACTCAGGTGATTTCGTCTATGCCGCGCATGCAAGGGGCCAAGGCTCGATTCCTGAGGCCGATCTATCTGGCCCATAGGTTTTTTATTGGGAGATTTCCCAGGTCACCAGGCGAATGACGGGTTGGCTAAACACATCCACCGAATTTCTTGTGCCTCAATTTCTCACCATTATCACTTCACAGCATCTCTCCCCTGGTGGCCGGTGGTTGTCTAGGTGGTGCATGGCAGGATGATATGCTCTGAGAAAATTTACCCCTTGGTGGACGTTTACCGGTCTACGAACTCAGTCTTGTAGGGGCTGTATCTGAATGGCAGAAGTGGGGGCTATGCTTTCTCCTGGCCTGCCAGAGACCTTCCATGTGGTAAAATGTACTAAAATTTGCACTCTGAAAGTCCTGTGTCCTTGGCACGGCTGCCCTGTGCCTCCTCTCACTACATCTTTCCTCCCGGTGATGCTCCCATTTAGGGGTATAGGCATAAGAGACGGCAACTAATTCTCCGTGTCAATTCCCCTCCGCAAAGTAGTCCAGTCCAGTGAAGTACTACTGAGTTGTCTCACAATAGTACATCATATTCCAAACTAGAGTTACAATATCAATAGTATACTAATATTAGTGTATCCATAGAACGTTTATTCACTATTGCTCGGATAGTACAGCGAACAAAGCTGATTATGTGTAAGAGATAGCTTACGTGAACTTGCCAATCTGTAGATATATCTTTGTAATCGAAAGCCCAGAAATATGATACAGTCAATTTCTTTTAATAACACAATATTAATCCCAGTTTGTATCGCAGAGCATGAAGTATGATGAGTTGTATGTGTAACAAGCTTTGTTTTGTCTAACTTCGCATATAATTTATTAGCTTTAAACAAAAACCTATATGACACATTTCTAAATATAATTGTAACAAATTACACACTAATTTCAATGTTTACTGATCACCAGGACACTAGTTCCATCAGCAGATAAAGTTATACCTGCGATATCCTTTATAGAAGGTGATGTGTCGTGCATATAGAAGAGAAATAGTTAATTTCCTGACACTGAACTTTGCAGTACTCCATCTACTATTATTTTACAACTTCAGTTTCCTTTTGATAGCTGATATCAGTGTTTATTTCCACTTTCTCTTTTCTCTCATATAGATAAGCCACAAACCAGGTAATTAATTTAACCTCCTTACTTTGAAAGAATTGTTGTACAATGTGTAACAAAGTATTTGTTGTGGATGATGATCTCAAATTTGCAATTTCGCGTAGTCCCGGCTATTCCTAAAAACAGACAAACAATATGAGGTACGTCCAGAAAGTTAGCTCTCTTAGGTAATACAATTAAATTGTGTACAGATACACAAAAATTATTTATTGCTCAAAATTCTATAACCCTTAAACTAATTTTTCAGATAATTGCCGAAATTTTGCAGGCATTCGTCATAACGAGGCAAACATTTTTATATAAGTTCTTCATAGAAGTTTTCCGCCTGTGTCTTCAACCAGTTGGAAACATTTTCTTTCAGCTCTTTGTCATTGTTGAAGTGTTGACCGCCAGGGAATGATTTGAGATGTAAAATCAGATGAAAGTCGCTAGGAGCGAGGTAGGGGCTGTACGGGGGGTGGAAAAAAACGTCCCTGCAATATCCCTGTAGGGTGTTTTTCGTCGCATTTTTGCGGTCGTGCGCTGTGGTGGGAAAAACACCAAACTTTTTGAGATCTGGAATATGCCGATAAATATCAATTTTTTTATCTTTCATAGAATTCAGAAAACGAATCACAGTTCTGTTTTCACAAGCGGCGGGATTTTCAATCAACATCGACATTGTAAACAAGCACAACAATGTGTACTTGGCCAACAGCGATCTCACAATGGTGCAGTTTTTTCTCCTTGATACGGAGCGTCTACCGCGCATGTGAGGATCTGCCATCGCAGCGCTGCAGCGGAGATAAATTGAAACAGAACGTTCTTTCTAGACGCCGCTTGTAATAAAAGTTAGGCAGATGGGGCAAGGATGGACTTCCTTATCTTCTCCCTGACGCACTCCACGTTCTGCAAATGCTACATAGTGTATGAATGGTCTTTGGTGGTCTACTATCTACTAATCTAAGTAGAGCAAGTGTTGCATTCCAACCAAAAAAATATATCCACATATCGATCTTTGGGGCAAAGTTGGATAGGAACTATTGCTGTACTTCTAAAACATTACAGGACAGATATTGTCTTGAAAGCAGCTGAACAGTAAAAGATGCATTTTGTGGAAAGATTCACATATGTAATGCGACATGAAGTGGCTTGGCTCTCTTCCTCTCTCTTCGCGCGCACCTGGGCAAGTTTGTGTGAGTGTGTGCGTATGTGGAATCTAGAAAAAATCGTACGTGTTTCACTCACATAGTTGTCGTCCTTCACGTGCAAGATATTCTTTTGCTAATGTCGTGTACCTACATTCAAGGGCAATAAGGAAGTTCAGTAGGCATTAAGGGATCCGTAAAAAAATTTCAATCTGTTGGCTTTATGATGACTTTAAAGGCGATAACCGCAGTAAAAGGAGTTCTTGTATATATTTGTTACAATTTACTATTTATATTCGCCTAACTTTGTGAACGTTCGTCCGTCAAAGACAGAAGCACCATTAATGGGAACCTAAAATGTAATGACATTGCGCTTCTACGTGTTCCCAGCAGATGGCATTAGGTACGACTAGTTTGGCTACATCCACTCTTTCGTTTAGCTGGAAGACCTTTAGCTTGTATTATTCTATCAGAATATCTGTTTTGTGAACAACGATGACACTTTTGTAGCATTTAACTAAAAGGTGAGGAATATAAAATTAAATAAACCAAGCTAGACTCATAGGTTCTCGGGATTAGAACGCGGCATATTTCGATTGGAAGCCACAACGATAGTGACCCACGCGTGTCATAGGTTTGCTATGTAAATTTATTTCTTGTACTATTATCAGCTTCTGCAATATTCTTTAGTACTGGTTTGTATTTTCGAATGCTGGTACTTTTTTGTAACTTTAAATTTATCTTATATTTTACCTTCTCTACTATGAATAGTAAGTAGGTCAGTCTCGCGTAAGTCGGAATACATTTCAGGGGGTGAATATATTGTTTTTGTAATAGTGCAACCTCTGAATCACATCACTTTGGAACAACTCAAGGAAATATGGATAAGCATTTGTAGGTTTGCTGGTTGTTTAAGGTTATTGGTATGACAATCCATGTCTTGTATTTTAGATAGAAGTTGGCATATCGAGTTGTTTTGGAAATTTTACATCCTCAAACAAGTCATATCAGACGGTGAATGAAATGGGTGCAATGAAGCTCTAATGTGTCCAGGGTCCATGAAGATTATAGTTACCGTACATTAATCTTTCAGGATAAGGGAAACCCGCAAAAAATACCTTACCCAGATAGCGGATCATGACCGACATTCGAACAACGGACCACTAGAATATAAAGTACACAGAACCACTACTATTAGGAAGAAAAGTCTAATTTCATACAAACGTAGTTAAGTGAAAGCCGCTCATCATTCACGTGTAGATGAATGAGAATCACAAGGATGTTGCTTACACATTTCTAAGATAGAAAATGAAAACTGAAAACACATTGATCATCCGGAGTGGCATCAAACAGATTATTTCACCTGCAAGTGTAAATATTATAGCTGTATACAATACATGTATGGAGTAGGCTGTAGTATCATTAAGCCCATGTGGTTGAAGAAGAGAAAGCAATAAACACATTTTCGTATCCTTTCTTAGTCATAAAAAATAACTGGTTTGATAGATAATTTCTCAGTTCTGGACACGAAATCTAGTGACATTAAAGGAAAATAAATGTGAGAGAGAGGTATAATGTAAGGCTTCCATTCCCATAAGCAATTATTAGTTTTTTAGATTTTATCTCCCTGTATGGTATAGCTACTCCTCGTCTCCATTCCATTAGAATCAATTAAATATACTTTATAGTTAAATAACATAATTTCAATTTGTTACTTAACTTTGCGAATATTTAGAAATTTATTTCCTATTATGCAATTTTACAGGTAGAGCCATCTGTAGGCAGACGCACGCGTTGCTCCATTACTGGTCTTCCCTGGCGAGCAATTTAAAATAACAAAATCGTCTTATTCATAACGTATATTTATAGGAAAACGTTAATATATTTCACTCACACTACTTTCTCAATCCAATCTTCCACAAAGGCTTATTTTTACACCTGTTAAAAATGTAAGATAAAAGTTACTACACATTTCCTGGTTGATACAAGAAAGATAAAGGCACTAAATGTTTAACCAACATTTCAAACTTAACCCACGAAATAGATTTTCTCCAATAATATTTTTAGTGATTAATGTTGTTGCTATTACTGTTGTATATCATATACAAATGTGAGTAAGTAACATCCTTCTTTCCTACGCACCGTTAAAGTTTATGAAGTGCAGCATTTGAACATAGAATTCGGGACTGGCGTAATATTGGTACAGGATCTTTATTTGACAGGAGAAAACGTCCAGGGTATGTATTATTTTCCGACCATTTTGTAAGTTTACACAGCGCTATTAGGTTTATTGTGCTACATTACCGACCGCATGCTCTGCGCAATTTAGCCAGGTCTTCAACTGTATGAATAAGAAACATAAGATGGCGTGAGAAAAAGAACCGGAAACAAAAATACAGCAAGTTCGCAAAACTTGTAAAATGGACATAATGATTAGCTGTTAATCTTTACTTCTAATACTTTAATTAATTCTTTAAGTAATTTAATCATTACTTGTAATTCTACAGTCTATTCGTTTACATTTTAGACATTCCTTGGAAGCTAAATTGGGAGCTAAAGCTGAAATGTAATATCCATAAAAACAGGCGATATTGCAACAAAAGTGGTTCAAGGTTCCCTTCTAGGTTTTTCCTTACAATATTTTGAAAACTGCGCTGATTCTCTATTTTTCAGGTGTGAGGATTACGCAATTGTTTTATACACATTTAGTAGAGCAGATTTTCTTATGGAAACCTGCAAACAACTTGCGAACTCTGCCTTAAACTGCACTGAAAGTAGGGTTATGTTTAGTATAAAGAGGAGTTGGCGCAGTGGTCAATCTTGATTTATTGTACAGACGCGAGAAAATGCATTGCGATACTTGAAAGACTGACCTACGGGAGGGAGGTGGGTTTGCATCAGTTAGTTGCGGCAGGACGGTTCAGTTTCCTTATACCTCACCAGTGAGTTCGGCGCACAGTTATTTAAGCTTCAAAGGAAAATAAAAACACTTTTGCCACATGAAACGTAGGTGGTTTTATACATAATTCCAGTATAAACTCAGGTATTTATCGATAGTTTTGTTATTGACGCTATCTTCTCTCTCTTCGTCTTTGGCATATACATTCCGCAAACATTTTAACCTCAATTTCTTCGTTTCCAATTCATTTCCAATACTCAAATTTGTAATTTTATCTCAAACGAAATACTTCTACCTTTCATGGATTAACGATAATTAAAATAATATTTAACTCCGTAGTGCTTAAAGTTAAGTGTATATTGTTCTGAAAATAAATACATTATCTCCTTTGTTAAAGGTCTCAAGAACAGATTATATGGATACACTACTACAATTATCTGGACTAAACCAATGAGTGAATGAGTGAATGAATTAATGAATAATAAAGCCCTCAAACAATCAAATTGGACTATAATTAAATGATGCTTAAATTAGCCCAGGCTCCACAGAGCTTAGGGCGCTGCCATCCTTATTACCGTTACAAATAGAGAACTTAAATACTTTTTAATGCTTCCGTGTTCAGTTACGTCACCTGGGATTGATCTATTTCGGAATTTACTACGGATATTGTCACCTCGTGGTTGTTTACTACTTCTAAAACAAGTCGTGTTGAACAGCGGGTAAGGCCGCTATTTTTTGGTCTAGCTCAGAAATTGTGTCCATTAGATCGCGCAATGTCACAAGAACATAGAGTTGTCACTAAGAATCACTTTTCAAAGCAAAGAATTCGTTACGGGGACGCATTTCAATTACTTTATCTGACATTATAGCTAATTTGTCACTAATAATTCATTGTTTTAATAATTTTAATAACAATTTGACCATTCAGTTACAATATCTGTACATTTATGACATCCTACATGTTGGAGCTGCTGTTATGTATTGTTAAAGAATATTTAATAGTAATTACAATGCAGTTTAATATATATTAATTGTCTATAGGTCTGGTAGGAGGTAAATTTTTACCCCAAGTAACACTTTAACTGTTGATCTGAGGTTATGGTCGGGATTGTTTCTTAATAATATTACACTGATTACATTTAAATTTGTTAATTATGTTTTAACTTTGCTTTAGTTCAAAATTTTTAGTATTAGGCTAAGATAATTTTGCCTTTGTGTTATATATTAGGAAATTTTACCGTAAATTGTTTTAATTTTCACAATGAATATTTTTCCTATCACTAATATTTTAAATTATGGATCTTCATTTAATCAGTTTATTTTTTGTTTCAGAGAGTTCATATTGCTTGGTTATTTATTATCCGAATGTAAAGTCTCATAGTGTCCGAATATTAACTCAAGAATGAGATGTAGCTTTTGTGTGAATATTTGAATATAATATTATATTTATTTTTCCTATTTATAATAAACCCTTAAATTCAATACCATCCGTATTAGCACGGATAGTACTGATGTGTGATACACTCACATTACCTTCTCTACTCTTGCACAAACACTCATTTCTCTATCTACTTCAAGATAAACATTTTATTGTAGTTACAAGGGAATAAAGTAGATATTACGTGATAGATGTCTTTAAACGGATGTCTGAGGGACGTCTTTGAAATTATACTGTCAGTGTAAATTTTTTTCTGTTTTAGAATTTGCCTCTCTTGGCGTTCTATGATCCAAATTGCCTCTTTCCATTTCATATCTTGACGGGGCTAATTTGAAAATAAGCAAATTCAGGGGACATCAAAACGTATAGCTGTTGCTACTGAAGTCTCTGTAAAGAATTTTTGAACCTTAACAAAATACTTTCCACACCCAAGTACGGCAGAAGGACTTTGCCTTTTGGAAAATATAACTATTGAGGAAATGTGGAATATAATCAAGAGTAAATCTGAAACGGCTGGTCTTACAAAATAAAATGTATCATGCATAAATTGTATTTAACAACACCATCTACATTCCATGTGAAGTAAAATTTTGCTTATCTCTTAAACTTTACAGTGGTTTAAAGTTATCCAGAGTGAAAGGGAATTTTGAGGACATTCCCAGCAGATAAACATATTCATTTGTCATGAAGATGTTTTAAAAATATAATAATTGAGTTAAAATGATTATATACCATTTTCGATAAAATCGAGATATTCTAAAAAGTTTCCATTTAAGGTGTAGTTTGTTATTGGGTGACTTTCTTGAAAGTCTTGCTTGTCGTCCTTTAAGAAGCTAAACTTATATAAAACCTTGGTATTTAACGTACTTATGTGTATTGGGTTATTTTGGGAGAATGTTCTCCATATTCGGGTGTTCCATTTACAAAGGAATCTCGACATTGAATTTTTGGGTCCAGTGCAATTCTACAAAAAGTGCTATGTTAACGCTAAAATACAGACCAACGAAAAAAACCTGTAAAAATCCTGCAGTTTAAATATCCCGGTGTTTCCTGACTGACTGAGCACAGCGACACGCTGTCTCGTGCAACACAAGGTATACGTAAAATGTTGGAGATGGCGCTTACGTTATAATTGCAATTTGTATAGGTATGTAACTTAGTTATTAAGCACCTTTTGCAACATATTGGAACAGTGATGTTTTGTTTTAACTGCAAAGTAGATGCAAATGTTAAGTATAATAATTTAGAGATATATTACACAAAATGTTTCATATAAGACAGAAAAGAAACATTGTGTTTAAGAACAGAAGTCTATACAGAATTGTATAACTCAAAAGGTTTCAATTTATTTCTTGCATAGGACAAACACATCCTCAGAGACTTCAACCCCGTCCAAAGACATCTCCGCCTAACACAACAGTGGTGCCGGTGTTGACGGATGTCCGTAAATCCGGACAAAAGCCTCGCCATACTTTTCATAGAGCGCCACAGCCCCGCAGACTGCCCCAACTTCAGCTACGGAGGTCGAAGGTTAGAGTGGTCTAACTCTGTCCAGTACCTTGGAGTAAACTAGGATAGAGGTCTAACTTTTCCGACACATCAGGGACCTTTCGGCGAAGGTACATGGAGCAATTGCTTCCCTGTACCCAATGCTGGGGTCGACCTCGATGCAGGTCCGCATGAAGTTGTACCTCTTGCGAGCGCTGGTAATCCCGGTGATGCTATATGCCTGCGAGATCTGGGGCATGGCAGCAGACAGCTGTTTAGCATGGCTTCAACGTGCACAGAATAAAGGACTGCGGTCTATCCATTCTGTGGGACGTTATTTCCCTACCAGGTTGCTCCACGAAGCATCGGGTCTTCCATACGTGGAGGATGAAATTAGGCGCCGGGCTTCAAAATTATACGCAAGTTTACCATCTCATAGAAGCGCCCTTGTCAGATCATTGGGAAATTATGACCCCACTAGACGCCGATCTCGACTGCATCGGGTCCCCCGCATGGTATGCGGGCACCCTAGATAACCCAGAAGCTAAACCTGTCAGCAGCTAAAGCTGAGCTCCTCATAATTCTTCCAAGCTGTTTGGCATCTAAATTTCTCACCGACTAAAATACAAAATATTTAAAACAAAAAAAATGGGTGCTAAGTACTGCATCCTCCCCTTCAACCCGAAGGTACTTCGGTAACCTCAAAATTAACTCCCAATGAAAAACCTATATCACCTTCATCCTACATCTTTCAATAAAAATCCTACCTGCGGTAAAACCCTTAATGGGTGGGCACGCAGCAAAAACCTTCTGGCTGTATACAGCCAGCCAGCAAGAGCGAGCGATTTCTTGCATGGATTTATTCACTTTTATTGTCCATTTCTGAAACGACTTCTGAGCAACTCTAGCATATTATAAGTACATTACCTGGAGTTATATAAACCAAACTTGTAAATTATTCCATGTCTTTCCACATGAACTGCCTATTCTCCGCATTTCATAACTAAGTTCGGTAGAATAGCTTTGTAAATTAACATTCGCAGAATTAGAACCATTATGGCTGTACATGTATTTAAATTAATTATTGGAAACTTCTGTTCATGCATAGTACCATGCGCTAACAAATTTTGAAGCAAGTTTTCAAGTTTGTTCGATTTATTTTTTTATGTCTGTCTTTATTACTTGTTTCGCACTCAAAGTTATTGAAACTGGAAACTATTCCGAAGAACGTTGTCTTCAATACCAAATATTGTTTGATCTGTTATTTTCCACAATGACCTAGTAAAACTAATTGCAAGAGGCAAACCTTCATTTCGGGTTAGTATAATTAACACATCTAAGGGACGTACGTAAAACCGGTGGGGAGATGAAACTTACTTCACAATAGGAAATCAATCTTACCAAATCTAATTATTTCTCCTCTTATATATTTGCTGTCGACTATAAAATGTTGGTGTGGTTAGGTTCAAGTTAGTTACTTAACTGGTACCAAGGAAAATAACAATATCTATATATCTATATTCATAGATATATATTTATATAATATCAGTTAAAAAAACGTAAAGACGAGGTGAGACTCCCAGTCAACATCTACCCTGAGATAAGAATAATGGCCCATCCTGGGTTTATCTATATTAACAGTTCAGTATTATATTGTACTAAACGCATACCACGTGACTCAGCTGCACCTAGGTATGTAACATACAGTTTATAATCTAAGTAAAAACTTTGACACCTTTTACAAATAATCTTATTGTAACATTAATCCTTAAAGTCCTGAATGAGAACCAAGCAGCTGTGAGAGTATGTGAAAAAAAGGTTTTTCATAGATACAATGAGTGGCTAAGTGACAGATGAATGATGTCCGGAAGAACGGTACAGAAAACGTAGGTAATACCTCAGTGGATTAGCTACCGGAATGTAGTGAAGGAAAGAACATTAAAACCTCTTATAAGAAACAGTTTTTAATTTTTCGTTAAGGTATTTTCTGTATTTTAATAGACCAATTACTTTATCGATATTACAGACGTTTCATCTAACTACTCCTGACAAAGTTTGTGTACTTTTGAATGTTGTTAATATTCTTCCCGTTCCTGAGTCAATAAGGATCTTAACTTACACAGTGGATTGTTCTCTTTCATATCTCTGATTTACGATTTCGGTTTTGAGTTTTTAGATAAATAAATAAGTAACTAAATAAGCAAGTAAATAATAATAAAGCTCTTAAACCGTCATATTGGACGATGAATAAAATGCTGTTCAAATGAGCCCAGGCTCCATAAAGCTTAAGGTGCTGCAATCGCTATTACCGTAAAAAATATAGAACTCGAATATCTTTTAATGTTTCCGTATTAATTTAGGTCACCTTCCCAATTTTTCCGAAAAGCAAACCAGATATTTGGGAGTCTACATGTGAATATGAACTTAAAAACGCTTATTATATACCGGGAGGTAAATGTCATGTTAGGTAATGTTATTGGCAACACTGACTTCTTAAATCCTTAGAGAGGACCATCCATAACGAAGAGTTACCGGTGATGCTGCTTGAGTGTCTTGTCAACACTTGAGCATGTGCCGCTAGGAGCGTTTGGGGTTAGGTAGTTAGTCCACCGTAAAATAAATAGCGCTACGGTGGAGCTACGACGCTGCAGGAAGAAGTGTGCATAATATTTTAAAGCTCTGTCGTCCGTGCTATCAAATAATTTAATTTGGAAATAAACCACTAAGTTATTTCCCTCATTCTCTATAGAAGATATAACTGAATTGTTACACCAAAAAAATTCTTCCATTGTTTGGAGCAGGAGGCCGCCATCATAATAAGTTCTTGAAAGTAGTTTAGACGGAATATTGGAATTGCAATCTGATTCTCTGGATTGTAAATTTATGGTTATATTTCAAATACTTTTGATTAAGTTTTAACTACTATTCATTGGTTTTGTTTTACTTGATCATTGTACTCTCATGATTTTTTTGCCGTTGGGGAAGCCAATCTTACTTCCGTCTGTCAACTGAGATAGATGGTGCCAGACATTGCCTTATTGCTACTGATCTTTTTTGTGTAAATGTGGAATACTGGAACACAGCTGCTTGTAAACGATGGGGAGATATGGGCTAGACTCTATCCATTTGACTTTCTTATTTGAATCTCTTTGCATTTTCCAGTGAAAGAAAAAAGATAGAGAAACATCCTACCATTTGACAAACTGTTAATAATTATTAAATTCAAACACATCTTCTCACATATGGGGCCTGTACCCCTTTCTAAATGCATATCCCAAAACCCAAGCGAGCAAACCCTTCTCAAATACCAATTCCTCTATGAATATAGCATTCTCATTCAAACATTTTCCTTTCTCTGTAAACATTGTGATTTGTTAGGTTCATATGACTTTGTCTAAGAATAACTGTTTTCTTTTATGAATGAATGTAAACCTCTCCCACAGAAACATTCTTGTTTAAAACTAGGCTGCGTTTATTAATGAAAAACTTGCTTCGGAATAAATAGAAGCAGGAGGGCACCAAGGAAACAAAACTTAAATTATTGTCTTTAGAATTCATAGAATCTCGGTCAATATCTCTCAAATTTAACTGATGCATAATTTTGTTCGAGCGAGGGAAGTATAAAACAGCAGGCCTGTGATGATTGTCAAATGTGTACATTGAACGTAATTATAAGGTTGCTTTGAAAGTCGAGAACGAGTGATTAATTAAATTAAATTATGTTTTGAACTGTCTGTCACATAGCTTTTAGTTTAAAGCTTTTAAACTCTCTGACTACTTTGACAAAACAGATAATGTTAAATTTACGACCCCCGTACACCATGTACCACAGTAGAAGATGAGATTTATAAGATGTTATTTAAATAAATTGTAGCTCACTTCCGGGCTATCAGTTACACTGATATATAGATTAGCAAGATCATATAAACCATCCCTTACAGAAAACAACACTGCTCGTTGTCGTATCCGAGCACTAGTGAATGGAAGATCTGTAGATACACTTATATTGGTATACTAATTATATTGTAACTCTATTTCGGAATATGAAATATTAATATGGAGCAGCTCAGTGGAAAGTAAATAAATATTTGTTGTGCAACAGCAGGTTAAACGCATGATTTCTAACACACAGAGCAAGCACTTTAGCATATTTCTTTCAGAAGACTGAAGAGTTTAAACCTCCCTTGCATGTATATATTTTTAATCTAAAAGTCCTTAGTACATATATGGTCTTCAGCTTTAACAATTTAAAGGAAATAATGTTCCCATGAGCCGTTATGAACAAGTGAAGCACGAAATTAATATCAGCCTTGAAGCGATAGTCCAAAGATTACAGAGCTGGTTGCTATACGATGGTTTTGATAGTCACTCCCTTTATATAACAAAATGCCAATTAGATACGATTTGAGAGGCATAGGTATAAGGATTAGGAAATTTAAAGGACGAATATGTCAGAAATGGCTGATTCACTAAAGGCTTAGTTTCCACTGGACGTAGGTACAATTTTGTGCAGTAACCATTGTACTATCTCTTACCGTTTACCAGTCATGTAGGTCATTTAGAGTACGGATGCATTCAGAGAACATATGACAATCATTCAAGATATACACTTTAATTGCCAAGAAATAAATTAGAAAATTTATTTCAATTTCACATTATTAAAAGTTTATCAGAAAATCAAAGTATTGTATAAATGTTAGGTGTAAAGGCAGTTCGGTACTAGGAGATTTTCTTGAGGATCTTGGTTGTGCATCCAGGGAAGTTCCTGAACTTATTACAGAAATTAATAGAGACCCCCTTTTTTGGTCTCATACTATTAAGTTAACCATGTACATACACATCAACAGAGAGGGAGGGATTTTGGAAAAGACAGCCAGACATTTAAACATTTCTATTCAGAATATCAGATGACCTCAAAACGTGCATTTCCGTAGATACTTCGACAGCTTATTTATGACTGAAGTGCATAATTAGCCTGTGTAACTATGAAGTGGAGAAAGTAAAAATGTTAAGTTAATTTTGCGGTAGCAGAAGTTTAAAATTCAAACAAGTAGTAAGGAATAGCGTGGAAACTGTTAATACCTCAAAATGTACTTTATTAAAGTAATGAGTTTTAAATTTATTGTGATATCATTTTTGTATATTTCTATTGCTTTACCAATTATAAAAACTCAGGAAATGGAGAACTGCACGTTATATCCGTCTAGTGTTTTATTGAATCCCTCGCATTCTTCATGTTTTCATCAATCTTCCCCTTACTTCTGACTAATTCCTAATATTTTGTGTGCCCAGTTCGGTAGCGTTGGTGGTAGCGCGGCTTCCTCAAGTTCAAGAGATCTCGAGTTCGAATCTGGGTGATGGCGAGTTATTTCGATAAGGAATTTTCCAGGGTTTACCCTGATCCGAAAGCCGAATGTCATTTAACTCTAAGCTCTTTGGAGTTAATGCTCATTTGAGCATCATTTCCCTCATTTCATTCATTGTCAAATATAAATTAATGTTGGTGAAAGCTAATTAAAAGAGACATGTTATGTACAAAGGGAATATGAGGATACTGAGCCCTTAAGGGTTAGTCAAGTCCATAACGAGCTGGTCCCTACACGGACACATAGCTTTGAAATGTCTCACTCTTTGCATTGCCTAGAGATAAAAAATGGTTCGAATAATAACTTCAGTTTTGAGAAGTAAAGGAATTGAATAATTCAAATACATAGCAAGGATATATGTAAAATGGTTTACTACAGAAAAGAGAAACATCCACGAACATTAGCTCGTACCTTCCCCGTACGACTGCACAAGCAGCAAAACAATCACATGTGACGTAAGCAAGTAAACATCAGGATCTCTCACTGTAAGAAGGAACACAGGAGAACAACCGGTTTCCTGATGCAACAAGTATTTATTTAACTTGGCCAACACCATGCCCGTATCATATACAATAAACTGCAGTCTCTTTTCGTTTTGGTTTTTATTATTTTACAACCTTAAAGCTAAAAACATCCAGAAAGAAATAAAAGATTATAAATATAATAAACAAAACCAATGAGACCAATGTTGTTGAACACTGCAATAAAAATTCTTTATACTTTTCATCTGCCCCTGTAATGATTGATTAATAAAAATAACAGAATTAATTAACGTAACAGCCGGATTCCGGAATAAATAAACAACAAAATTAGACCGCTGTTGTGGCAAATCAAATGGGACAGGTCTTGTAGCAAATGTGCATCTTACAGACATAAGATAGCAGAGGGCCGCCAATAAAAAAGGTAAAATGGAGAAGTAGTATTTTCGTGAAGCCAATCTTCGCAAAAAAATGAAAGAAAACGTGATATTATCGAAATTCTGTATAAAATTCACAAAATTGTATATAAAAAGGTATAATATAAAAATATATAATATGAAGATTCTATAAAATCCTAACTTTATCACAATTATAACACTGTATATATACTTTGAGGCCAAATTTTTCTGCATTAACTTTACCCCTTATTAAATGAAACGCACACAGCGAAACCCGAGAATTGCATATTCAAAATACAGTTAAATGTATGCACAAACACGTGCTCCACCAGAAAAGAATGAAAAATGTAAAGTAAGTCAACCTAATGTATACTAAAAGCGGAGGAAAGCCCACAATAAGGAAAGCGTAACCAAAATGATTGAAAATTGTACTACTGTAAGACCAACAAGGAAGGCATACAAGGCACTCGCAACTTACCCAGGCTCACGAAGAGCCACAAAACATTACCGGTACACCCAGCACCAGAAAAGGTCAGCTCTCTCCTTCTCCGGCTCATGCTCAACAACACACTCCAACACTCGTGTCCAACCGACCTAGCCAGCCACATTTGGGCAAACAATCCACGGCTGCCAGCGTGTCCCGGATAAATGGTAAGCTCAGAAAAATAAACGCGCCGGACCAGAGAGAGTAAACACCACGGTCCCAATCTGGGTAAGGCTAAGCACTCGATGCAACATAAAAAAGATATGTGTTTGGTTACAGGGAACTCACAACATGTATTTATACTGAACTATCAGAATTAAATTGAGGAAAATGCAGGTAATATATTTTCTAACTACCATAAACTACTATCCTTCAATAAATTAACTTTCTGACCTTTTACTAAAATGTTCTTATTTACTGAGGTGGCCTCAAAGGGCATATATCGGTTGGTAAATCGGCATCGAAAATTTGGCTGGAATATAATACCTCCCCTATTTATTATGTATGATAGAGAAGACATAACATAGAAAATAATTTTAAAGCTACAAAAAAGAACCAGGCATTTGAGAATACAAACCAGTGCTAAAGAATGGTGCGGAAAATGATAGTGGTGCAAAGGTAACTTTATATATTTAGAAATTTATTCGTATATATAGCTATATAATTGCAATATAGAACTTTAGTTTCATTCTGATACAAATTATGAACAAGCGATACATATGTTATCCAATATCCCAGAATTTGTATGCATAATAATTTCATAAATAAAGTAACTGGCACTGCGTAGTCGAATTGGATATGTTTATTGTCTTCCCTATATATTACTCATTGTGCTAACTCTCACTGGAGAGATTGTTAGATATTGTTCTTTGTTTCAGTGCATGGCGCGGAAGTGTTCCTTTTAGGCTGCGCCAAATGCGTTTCCGTCTCACGTAGAACTCAGGACCGAAGTGCTCTTACTAGAAAAACCCACTTTGTGCTATCACTTGGAATTACCCCCACTCTAGGTATTTTTGGAGTTTGCAAAGTCACGTGATGAATATCAATTTTCTATTGGCTGCCCACTCTCCGCACTTGAGTTCAATGTTCAGAATTTCCAGTTTTGGACATCAGGTCTGAGACGCCTTCTCTAACTGTCTGCATTCAAAAAATTCTACGAAAGTATGCGATCCTCGCGTCCGTCAAGATCTTATAGCCTGTTGTCAGAAGCACGTATGGGATTTTAACACATGGTTGGTCCCCGACTGGATGGCACCAAATTTGTTATGAGGGCAAAACCGACAATAGAGTAGCGTTTTTTGTTTAAAGGGATTGTAAAGGGAGGTTACTGACATTCGCAGAGCGGCCTTGTCGCTGTGGCCGTCTCTGCAGTATACTCTAGCATTCTGGCATATATCTATTCTGGTATACGTCACTAATTTATATTTATTGTTTGTTTGTGTTAATATCTTTCTGATATCAGGTTATATGTCGTCTCAATGTTCCTAGGTGACAGGGGCTGCATCAATGTTTATTACTATTAACAGACCACCAGTACATATGTGGACGCCAGAGGACTATATAAAACAATCTATAAGAACTCATAGGCACGCCGAGGACAGAGGAAGCAGGAAGGCGAATTCACAAGTGCAGCATTCTGATCGGTTCTCCAGAATCTGGAGTTTTTAGGTGAGGGCCCCCACCTTCTTTGTTAGGAATGCGGCGCTTTTTATGGAACTATGTTGATATAAATTATTTTTAATGAATTCCTAATTATTTGTTTAGTATGTCACCTGTCATAAATATACAAAAGCTATTCTGACGCTCCTTATGAACAACAATTTACGTAGATTGCCATCCTCATTATTATTGGTATCGTTTATTCTCATATACGACGTGGTTAGTATTTCATATCCTGCCTACACAAAGGGAATCCAATGTGAAGGTCATCACATAGCGACTGGCACTAAAATAGTTGACTAAACGTTACTGCCTACTGAGGGTCTACTGCGTTGTCCTACATCCAGTGTAGTAGAAGCTTCTTTAAAATTCAGAATACACAAAATGAATGAACATAGAATAAGTAAACCAACAAAGGTGTTCACTAATTTTTGCGAGCTCTTGTAGTGGTTGTTGAAGAATATGTGTAGAAATTGATGTGATATAAATTTATAGGTGTGGCAATATATGGGAACAATGAAACCTATGTGATTCAAGACCAAATCTCAAGGCTAATTCATTACTAACTGACTTTTATATCCGTACCTTGCCTCTCTCGAACTTTTTCGAAATTTATTTGGAGGACTCTTGCAAACGTTCTATAACAAGTTTGACATTTGAAACAAGCAGCTTCAAATGTTTTGTTTATTACAAGCGCATGGAAATTCCAGATAAATGCTTAAGTTAAATGTTTAATTGTTTAATTTTTCAAATGTTGAAGATAAGTGGACAAAGTTGTATAAAACAATGAAAAGAATTCGCGAGAAGTACATATATGTAACTTCACTATAGTGTAGTTTCTTTCTCAAACTGAACTATATTTACGTCCATTACTGTGTTAGTTTACACTTCTGCAACTATTTTTTTCCTAATTAAATACAAAGTCAAGTCTGAACTGAACCTCAGCTACTGCAGTTAAAGTATCCCGTAACAGCTACCACAAATTACAATCATCTATCACTGCATCAAATATTACAGTTAGGGCCATCTATGGACAGCAGTATACAGTGGGTGAGCGGTTGCATCTCCTAGCGGGCAGGAATACAGTTAAAAGAACCTTTGTTGTTAGATATATGTTTATGTTAGCCCGCCTCGGTAGCGTAGATGTCAGCGTGTCTACCTACCGTTCAATAGATCCTGAGTTCGGATCTCGGTCAGGGTGAGCTAACTGGATAAGGTTTTTGCGTCGTTTTCCCTTATCCCTAAATAGGAAGGTCAGGTATCTCAAAGCTCCATTGACCCTGGATACATATGAACATCATTTCACCCATCTCATTCACCGTCCGATATGACACCGTTGGAGGACCTCAAATTACATATGTGTGTGTGTGTTTATGTCGGTGTGTCAATGTACTAATGCCATACTACTTTCTCAATCTACCCTACTGCAGATGACTTTGCTCCCTCTAATCCAAGTTTAAGATTAAATATTTACCAATGTAGTTTCATTATAATTTCGTTGTATATATTTGAGTGCAAGTCTGCAGCATTAGCCAAATGTTAAAAATGTTGGACATAGAGTTTCGGCTTTTTAATTCGCACGATACTACAGCAGACCCAAGAATGGATCCTAGCATTATAAACATAGAAGAGTATTGAACATTATAAATGAATTCGTCAATGACAAAGGAAGCTAAGCTCGAAGAAATTATTTGTTTTAAGCAGATGCGTATTATTTGTGTCGTGTAAATAAGTAGTGTGTTCACCGGTTTGATCCCAGACGTAACAGCTAGGGAGCAGATTTATAAGCACTAAAAGTGTGTTAAAAAGGCAGGCAGAAACACACTAAAATGGGTCAAACAGTCACTTAAATAGGCAATAAAGCTTTGCTAAGTAAACACTTAGAAATACACAAATTTATTAAAATGCCTCTTAAAATGTACTATAGCAAGATGGCAATTATCGTAACAAATGCTGCAACAAATTCACTAAACACATACTATTTTCCGTTTCCTTAGGCGAAATAGCTATACATTTATTCCAAATTTCATAAATGGCTCACAGCAAGTTGTCTTATAATTAAAATGCATATAAATCCACTTCACTAAGTAAAAACCATAATGCGCATATATGTGTGAAGTAATTATTTCAAAAAACGAAAACATAGGGTTTTTTTTGGGGGGGGGGAGCTTAAGGGTGAAAATTGAAATATCTGAAGCTTTTGTTAGATTTCTTTCAAATTTAAAACATTTACATTTGTGATCGATCAACAATAGAATAATACCAAGTTTCAGCTTTTTAGGTACAATTGTTTCTGGGGACTTTACAGTTTATGTCTAAATTACAGGCGATTTTAAAACTGTTCCACATATTGTAATTTAAGAAAAACTAACGCTTGGTGTGTAAGTTTCTGCACCCATTTTAACCTACTAATGACCTGCACCTATGTGAAACATTTGTTGTCGCCATATCAACAAAGAGAAAATGTAATTCTGCCAAATGAACTCTTTCTATTTTCCTAGGCGTTTTCAGTAATAGGTAAGCATTATAACCCTTTTGAATACAAATAAGAAAATGACAACAAATGAAAATGGATAAACTTAGTATTCAGTTGCCGCTACAGATATGTTTAGGATTACACATAGATTAATAGAAAACTGCATCGTATGAAACATATTGAAGTAATGAAAATGTAAGAAATATGGAATATGAGAAATCTGATGTTAAAATTACGTAATGGCAACTACGATAGAGGTGAAGGGTTATTTAAATAATCATGTGACGTCTTCTGCAGTGCCGTCAGAAAAGAAATTCTTTATACTATTGAAGTATGTCTATATTGATTTTAAGACGAAAATACTAAATTTGGGATTGCTGTAAGCTTTTGGCCAATTTGCCCAGGCGTTTCTCCTTAATAGAAACGATTGTTAGAAAGATAGGAAATTCGAAAGTATATCACAGCTATCTTGATATCACTTAAGATGATGTCACAAGTGTCAGAGAGATACAAAGCACAGAACAAAAATTAATTAAAAGAGAAAGATAGATTATCCTAGTTTTAGTAATAAAAACCCTAAATTCCCCTTTGCCGTCTAAGAACAAATAGTAAAGCACAGATTTTTAGTAAGCGTGTTCCGTTCACTCAAACAGAATTACAGCAGCTAAGGCATCGTGAAAATAATTCTCATAGCTGCTTTTATAAAGGTATTTCTGTAAACTTTAAAAAAGCCATTAAGATTTATTGGTCTGTAGTTTCATTTTCAGTGTTGGAAACAACACCGGAAGCTATATACACATAACCTTAGTGTGTGTAGCCTAGATAATTAAGAGCTGGCCTTAGAGGTTTAAGTTGTAATCTGAACAGAGTCAAAGAGTGGTGATTCTAAAATTGGTTAAAACAACAGTTTCATGACACAGGATTTACCCACATGTAAAAGAAATCTTACGGAAGTAAATTCCTGCTGACCAGCGGTACTGATTGTGATCTGATATGATTGTTAACAATTGACATCATCAATATTTTAATTAATAATTTCTTCCCCAAGTATTACTATTAGCTCAAGAAAAGAGCCTTAACACCAACACAAAAATATCATAGTACTGCATTGAAACTGCTAAAGATAATACATTAGGTAAATTTGGGCTTTACTGTGGAAAACTGAAAATATTCAGTTCTTCATTTTTCGGTTCTCGTCAACATTTTAACTTGTACATGCTTACGGCTTAATGGCCGGCTTTAATCTAATAGAATGTATTTCCCAGTCTTATGTACCGTGGTCCAGAGGATGAAAATTCTCCTGACGTTTCGCTCATACATCAAACGGGCATCTTCAGAGGATTCTAGCGGTGTACTTGCTAATTTCCAGAGCGTGCCATTTTGTTAAGAGGGACATTTGAATCTATTTTTTGGGTTTCGTTGGGCTTCATATATTCTGTTTTCGGGAGAATTTCGCAATTTTAGGCGTGGAACTAAAACTGCCTTACCAATTCTTTTTGGTTGCAACTTCGCGTGATTTCTCTTAGGTGAATGTTTATATGAAATGCTAATGAGCCGACGGTGAAGTCTGTGACCCACTTTCTTACTCCAAACATCTGCTAAACTTTGGTGGAAGTCGAAAGTTGTTAAACACGTTTCTCTCAACACAACTGTCATATATGGTACTTTCCGAGCCTATTTCTCTGTGAGCAGGGCGACATCTGTGTGATATATGTTATTATTGGAATAGCGATGCGAATATCTTGAGCTACATTTGTTAACTTCTTCACATCATATTTACTTTGAGGAAAATGCTGCTTTCCACCCAAAAGTTCGACAGTGAGATATTATTAGATATAAAAGTTGTAAAGTCGTTTGTACCCAAAAAGGCGCTCAATTGACTTTCTTTACTCAAACTTGCCCTGAACGCTGTTAGAAATTTTTATTCTTCTATCTGCTTCAAGTTTATTGAGACAAACCTTTGGGAAAACATATCCTTAAATATCCAGTGGGATTATATAGGGAGGATTAGCTTATACAATGGTGAAAATGTTTTAAGATCATCTGGCTATCTTAAGACTTTAAATCTTCATTGTCTTACCATGACCAAAAGATAAAACAGCTCACGAGACGTTTGTATCTGAGAAAAGTAAAAAAAGTTTTTCTTTGCAATATCTATGAAGAGAAACAACAACAAATTATTCGTAACGTTTCTTCGTAGCCATTTGGAAGGTAGAGTTTCCTGGAAGTAGATTCATCTAGGGCGTCCAATTTCGTGTACTTCACGAGGAAAGCGTTAACCTCGGGATGGTTCATTTTAATTAGAAAAATATCCGCCTCAATAAATTTGTGTTAAAATGTCTGTGCTATTAGTAACGAAAATAATATATTTTTTTAATTTTGAGTGAACTCATCATTATTGTAAACTTGTGGGTTCGTGAAATTAAAAGTCCGATTGCACCACTCAAAAGTGTCCTTTAATTCTACCAAATTAAAATCGGAACACTAGACGATTACACAGAATTAAGTAATGCACACAATCGTAGGTCACCAGTTCGTCTGTCACAGGTCCACTGCACGCAGTTACGTACACTCCTTCGATGCACGTACACAGTCCGTTCCCTCACTGGGTGCTCCTCACGCTGCTCGCCAAGAACTGACTGCCTCCAGCCCGACACGTTGTTTAATTAGAACCAACTGTCCAATCTAGAAGGGTCCGTATTAGATGAAATATCCTGTATGTTCGAGAACTCAAGGGTAGGCGAAAGAGACGACATAGTGATGTTTTTCCAGCCACACCTCGTTACCGCTATAAGATAAAGGGGTGGGCGTGGTCGAACGCCTACGGTCTCCTGCTGATGCCGGCCGTTTCTATAGGGAGTTCCGTCGTTCGGTTGACACTGCTCCCTCCTCAAAGCTGGGCGTCCCGAACAGCACCATCGTAGCGTGCCAGGCGATCCAGGTGTACCACCAATATCTTTCCTCGTGGAACCTTCTGGATGCGGTAGACCACGTCGTTAATCCTCTTCACCTCCCGGTACGGTCCTTGCCATGGCTGCTGGAGCTTCGGGCAGCGTCCCTTGGTCCGTGTAGGACGGTACAACCACACCAGGTCATCTTGCTGGAACCCTTGGCTGTTGGCTTGCCTGTCATAGCTGGTCTTCATGCGGTCTCTCGCATTCTGGATGTTCTGGCGAGCCATTTCGTGCATGTCGTAGACATGGTCCACCAAGTTCTCCACATACTCGGTCTCTGGCTGTTTCGCTTCCGGAGGGCTTCCAAAATCCAGGTCACAAGGGAGGCGTAACTCTCGGCCGAACATTAAGCTGGCTGGCGTTATCCCAGATGTTTCGTGTGTAGACGAGCGGTAGGCCAGCAAGAAGAGCGGCACTTGATATCACACTCTCGCTGAAGGCTGGCCACGACCATCCTCAGGTGTTTCTCTAAGGTCTTGATGTGTCTTTCGACCATGCCATCCGACTGGGGATATATAGGGCTTCATGCGAGTCTTGTTCACCCCAAGCCTTTGTAGTGCCTCCTTCATCAGGTTGGACTCAAAATTGTGCCCTGGCCACTGTGTAGCTCTAACGGTACCCCAAATCGACAGAACACTTGCTCCACGAGGCAGTCTGTGATTGTCCTTGCCTCTTGCTTCGGGATGGCATTTACCTCCGGCCACTTGGTGAAGTAGTCCACAACCACCATCAGGTAGCTTTTGCCCGGTCGGACATTGGAAATTGTCCAGCTATGTCGACGGCGACCTGTTTGAATGGTGCTCCGACGTTATACAGCTGCATGCGAACCCGGCTCCTAGTCTGGGGACCGCGACTCGCTACGTACTGGTGATATTAACGGCAACATCTCTCAGCGTCTGCTAGGAACCTCAGCAAGTGGTAGCCTGGCCGTAGATTGTCAGTCGTTCGGTTCGCTCCCAGGTGTCCTTCTGAAGTACCGGCCTGCATTTCCACCAAAACTTCCGGGGCCTTACTGCGGGAAAGTACCAGCTGTTCTCTCTGCGTCTTCCCATTGAGCGGTTCCCATACCCGGAACAGCACGCCCTCTCTGGCCTTCAACGAGTCCTATTGGGCCCAGTACGATTTCTAGGTGACGCTCCTCGGTGCGAAGTCCTCCCCGGTTGGTCTCGTCCCTGCCGCCGCTTCCCTCAAGTGTGGCCCCAAGTCAGCGTCCGCCAGCTGCTCCCTCCTCAGGCATGCGATATTCCAGCCGTCCGCAGGCACTGCCACAAGTACTCGGACTGCTGCGGCACGCTCCTTCTCTTCCACTCTTGTGCACTGGCCGCACTCCTCTGGACAGGGTCTTCGGGACATGGAGTCTGCTTTACCGTGGCTCCTCCCTCTACGATGTTCCGAGGTGAAGTCGTACTCCTGCAGCCTCTGAACCCAAAGTACTGTCTGGCCTTCCAGGTACTTAAAGCTCAATAGCCAGGTTAGGGCGGAATGGTCAGTCTTCGGGTGGAATGGCTGACCGTAAAGGTACTTGGGGAAGTGCTGCAAGGTCTTTACTACCGCCAATAATTCACGCCGGGTGACGCAGTAGTTCTTCACTGCCTTGGATAGCGTCTTACTGTAGAAGGCTATCACCCGCTCATGGCCGTCCTTTGATCTGCGATAAGACACTTCCAATGCAATGGTCGCTGACCTCGGTATCCACAATGAAGGCGCCACCTGATTGTGGAAATCCCAAAATTGGAACACTGCACAGGATCCTCTTCAGGTGCTGGAAAGCGTCTTCGGTGTCCTCCGTCCACACATAAGGCCGATGTTCCCCTGTCTGGCGGGTGAGGGGTTTTGCGAATTTGGAGAAGCCGTTTATGAGGCGGCTGGAATAACTGCACAGCCCCAGGAAACTGCGCAACTCTTTCTTATTCTTTGGGCGAGGCCTATCTCTCACAGCCTGTGTCTTCTCCGGGTGTATGGCCCGTCCGGATGCTCTGAAAATTGTGGCCCATGTAGATCACTTCCTTGCGGAAGATCAGACACTTCTTCGCGTTCAGGTACAAGTTGGTCGCCTGCAGTCTCTGTAGCACCTTTCTCAGATTCTCGAGGTGAATTTCAAAATTCTTTTCGACGATGATGATGTCGTCCGGGTATAGCAGGAAAGCGTGGTACGTCAGCCCTCTCATCACTGACTCCATGAGGCGTTGGAAGGTAGCTAGTGCGTTGCAGAGGCCAAAGGGTATAACCGTGAACCTTGACCTGTCGAGAATGCGGTCTTCTCCATGTCTCTTGGTTCTAGAGCTACCTGCCAGTAGCCCGAATTCAGGTCCAGAGTAGAGAATCACTGGGCACCAGCTAGCTTGTCCAGGGTGTCGTCAATTCGGGGTAAGGAAAAACTGTCCTTCCGGGTGACAGCGTTCAGCTTTCTGTATTCTACGCAGAAGCGCAGCTCGCCCTTCTTCTTCGTCACCAAGACTACAGGGCAACACCAAGGGCTGTCCGACTCTTCAGTTACTGCCCTGGATCTCATGTCCTCCAGCATGCCTCGTACCACTCCTTGATTCGCCAGCGGAACGCGTCTAGGTGGTTGCCGAATAGGCCGGGCGTCCCCGGGGTCGATGCGGTGATGCATTTTGTCCGTTCGGCCGTAGACACTATCACCTAGGCTAAAGACGGGGTGATACCGTCTCAGCAGTTGTCGAACTTTCTCCAGCTGTTCTGCGGTCAGGTGGTCGGCCGCCCTCTCCACTGAGCCTTCTAGACGCGACCCCAGTTGTTGCTTCGGCAGCGGCTCCTGCCTCTCGTCGATTGCTGTTACGCTTACCACGGGCTCGCACGTTCCCAACTCCGACCCGGCCTGGACGTCGTGATCGGTGTCTGTTGGATTTAGTAGTCTCAATGGCACCTCCTCTCGACAGGACAGCAATGCTCTGGCTACACACAGTCTGTATATTATTGCGTCTTATGGTCCAGCATCATGTTCCTGGTTCTCTGGCTTTCCATTCGCGACGTCAACACCACCTCGCTCCTCGCGGGGACAACCGCGTCTTCATTTAAGTCGACCCTGGAAATTTCAATGCGCTCTCCTCGTTGACGGAGTATAACCTCTTTTCCGTTGAGCCGCAGGACCTTCTTGCCGACGTCGACCGTCGCTTCTTGGCACCTGAGGTCATACAATCCCAGTATCACCTCCTCAGCCACGTTCGCTACGAACACCCATAGACGTACGGTACTCCTTCACAAGGTCAACTTTAGCAGGGCCTACTTCTCCACAGGCAAGGTGTCGCCCGATTCCGTCATAAGCTGATATGGTGGGCTCGGCTTCCTCGTCGGCAAACCCATCGCCACTTCAGGTCTGACGATGGTCACGGCCACCCCGGTGTCCACCAGCACGCGGCACGGCTTTCCTCTTACCCAGCCGTCCGCGATGAGGCTGTCATCCATGCGCCGGGCAACTGCGCGCATTTATCACTCGGGCAGATGGTGTGGACGGCGCCAACGGGCTCCTCGCTACGCCGGGCTTTACTCGTTCTTCCGGTGCCCTTTCTGGTGTCGACAATCTCTCTCTAGGTGTCTCGGCTGTCCACATCCCCAGCAGAGGCCACTAGGTGTTCACCGGCGTCCCTCGGCTAGTCTTGTATCCCATCGTCGGGAAGGCTGTCAGCTTGGCCGCCTCCATCCTTACTGCTGCCGTTAGCGCCTCGTGGATGATTTTATAATCGCCGAGTATTAGGCGCTGACAAACCTCCGTAACCCGTACCCCTTCAACGAATATGTAGGCAGCTTCGCGGGATACGGACTCTGGTGGGAGGTGGACTAGGGCCTTGCTAGCCAGTTGTTCAACTGCCAGGGCGAACTCCCGCGCGTCTCCTCTGGCTGCTGTGACCTTGCCTTTAGCTGGCTGCGGTACGCTGCGGTACGCTGCGTCTAAGCGGTGGTTTCCAAAACGATTCTCCAGGGCCTCCCAGATGTCCTCTGGCACCACCGTTGTCTGTACCGCGTTCAGGACTTCGGCGGCCTCTCCCTGGAAGCTCGCTAATAACTGTGTGGCTTCCTCCTCTGTTGACCATTAGTTGTGCTTGGCCACTGCGTCGAAGTGGCGGTGGAGGACCTAAAACGTCAAAGCGCCGTCATATTTCGGAGGTTTCAGGCGCACCGATGTTTTGTCGCATCCTGTTGTGTCGGCCTTCAAATGCTTCAACCTCCTGCCGAAGGCGGTTCGCAAGGTCTTCGACGTTTTCCACCATGGCGTTTAGGGACTTGGCGTTATTGTCGGCCTTTTCCTGTAAATCATTAAGGCGGTCGTCTACTTGACCCATCCGATTGCCCAGCTTCACGACGTCATTCCTCACGCCGGCCAACTGTTCCTCAAATTTGGCGGTGTGGCCCTCGATCGCCACCTTCATTTATGTGGCCAGACTGTCGTTCGCTGCCCTCATTTCTGTGGTCAATTCGGTCTTTATTTCTTCCATCATTTTGGTGAAGTTGTCGTTGGCGGTCTTCATTTTTTTACCTCTGCGGCCAGGTTGTTATTTGCCGCTTCCGTCTTCGCTGCTAATTCGGCCTTCATTTCCTTCATCTTATCGGTGATGTTGTCGTTGGCCATCTTCATTTGTTTCAACTCTGTGGCCAGGTTGTTATTTGCCGCATCTGTTTTTGCAGCGAGGTTGTCATTCGCCGTCTACATTTCTTTAACTTCCGCCTTCATTTCCATAATCTTATCCAAAATCGTTTCCAATGCCGCGTCAATGGCTGTAATGTTCGGTGATGTTATCCCACTTCTGGCACCAGTGTGACTTTGTGGGTTCGAGAAATTCAAATCCCGATTGCACCACTCAAAAATGTTCTTTACTTCCACCGAATTACAATCGGAATATTTGCCAATTACACAGAATTACGTAATGCACACAATCACAATTCGTCAGTTCGTCTGTCACAGGTGCACTACACGCAGTTAAGTACACTTCTTCGATGAACGGACAGAGTCCGTTCCCTCACTGGGCGCTCCTCAAGCTTCTTGCTATGAACTGACTGCCTCCAGCCCCACACATTGCTTATATAGGTCCAGCTGGCCATTTTAGAAGCTTCCGGATTAGATGAAATATCCTGTATGTTCGAGAACTCAAGGGGAGGCGAAGGAGACGGCACAGTGATGTTTTTCCAGCCACCCCTCGTTACTGCTATAAGGCAAAGGGGTGCTAGTTGGCGAACGCCTACCGTCTCCTGCTGCTGCCGGCCGGTTCTATAGGGAGTTCCGACGTTCGGGTGACATTATCTTATAGGTAACTATGCAGTAACAACATGCTCTCATAGAGTTAGCGTCAAGATATCGAGTACAATTAGAGTACACTGCATAAAATTTGAAAGTGTTCTATAGTAAACAAACCGTACGAATCATCACAAAAGTGAAACAACTGGACGACAGCACATAAAACAACTGAAGATACACTAATTAAACACAAGGAAGTTGTGATACAATCGTTTACATTGCGGCATGTTGGTGGGTCGAGCGAGTTTTGCCACTCAGTTCGGCTCAATTATTTGGCAGGGGCTTGCCTCCTAGGGTCGTCAGCATCGCCAACAAAATTTGAAAAATATCGATATCCTCGACTTCTCGGAGCTATCCTAATATTCGTGAATATAGGATATGTGGCAAGGATCTCTTGATTACAGGGCGTTTGGGTGGATCAATTAGGGTACTTGGAGAGAAACACAGGTTAATTCTCTTATGACAATCGGTTGTATTTCAATTACTCTTGAAATACATGTTAATTAGGCGAACTCTGAAAGATAGGCTTCGCGCTGGCGTGGTTGCACTCCCGTGTCTATAACACGACTCATCGGATTAGCATCCAGCTACTAACTACCTTTAATTGAACGCGATTTCTTTAGCTTACACATCCGTTCCGTTTAGCACACAGTAGCCTGAATAACCTTAATTAACGTGATTTCTGCCTTCGTGCTGTTGCACGACGGCCTAGCTCGGCTCCCAGCTAGCGACTGAACTTTAGATATGTATTTGTTCCCAGATAGGTCATATGACACTTCGCTTCCCCTTCAGTCCATTAGTTTTGTAATTAAGTGGTCGGTAGAACACATATGGAGTCCCAGTTACGAGAATCTCACCCTAAACCACCCAAAATGTCCCCTTCCTGTCAAACTATGTTTGAAACTAAACGCGGGGTGCGACCCCTTATATATGGCTGCGGTCAGCTTTCCTAGGGGACAAAAAATCCCACCGTTCAGAGTTCATAACAAACTTGTCACTGCACATAAGATAATTGTTTCAATCATGTATATATTCCTTTAACGTTCAATTAATCTTCTATATATTCCTTAACAGTTAATCAGCTCGAGGAAGAGAGTACTGTTTCAAAATTCCCTTTCGATTTATAAGTTAAAACTGTATGCTTATTTTAAATTATTAATCGAAATTCTCTCCTTTCTCTCGGTTTCTTTACTCCCTTTTCCTCTTCAATAATCACTTACATTGCATTAACCATACTCTCACATGCTAAAATACATACATATATATTTATTCGCACATACATAATTTGACAATAATGGTTGTTTACCTTTTTAAGAACCTTCACAAGCAAGTGGCATTGTTCGTTCAGGCCATCTACTACCTGAACAGTTTCTTGCAATTCCGGGAAATAAGTTTCTCTTTCAGCTTTCACAACTCATTGAGAAATTTCACAGCCCCGAAAATGCACACTAATGTCTGTAAACATGAATGGCAACAAGCTTTCTTATTTTAACTTAAACTTCCTTTAACATCATTATATCTAGTCTTAAATATAAACATACTTCGCTTGAATACCCTAATCTAATGGAGGTCAGTTTTCTTTTACACGTATTTCTCCAACTTTACACGAATTAAGGTCAGTTTTCTGCTAACCTATACCAATTACTCTGCACATTTCCTGCCACGGTATTTTATTTCCGTTACCGTACCTCTGCAGCTGTGAAAGTGAATTTTGTCGTTGTATTGCCTGTACGATTTCGTCTTTCTGCTCTTGCAGACTGACACTGCCAGTTGGCGGAGCATAACTTCGGTCATATCTCTCAGTTCCTTCGTTGCTTGAAGGTCTTCGCCCTCCATTGTTTGATATACTATAATAAGGCCTTTGTCACTGGAAACGTTGGAGATTTTGTTGCTGATAGAATCTTAGATGATTGATCCACGGTTCTCTGTAGAATTCCTGTCGATTTTCCATATCTCTACCGGATACTGCGGAGTGAAGTGGTTGAGACATATCTGGCCAATTAAGCTGGCGGTATGCACATCTATCGCCTTGGCTACACCTAGCCTCGTTCCTTTATTGAAAATTTGAAGAATATTTGTTATTCGGAGGTCCTTGCGACTCGAAAGAAGTGACCTGATCAAGTAGTTCATGCAAGCTCCTAGGTTTGGCTATTGTGAGGTAATGTCGAATCCGCTCCGGAAAATGATTCGAAATTAACTGAACAAAATAATCCTCTTTACGGGTGGATTTATCTATCTACGGTTTTGTGCATGGATCAGGAGATAATCTGACATCGTCACTTGCGATCGCGGATCATATTTTATGTTGCTAAATTCAAACGAATAACACTTTGCGATTGGCCATTCCAAAATTTTGACATAAATAGTTTGCAAAAATGTACATAATTGTTGCTGTCTGGCAGGGCAAATCGCAACCAAGTTTTAGCTTTCCCCTTTAATGTTGACCTCACTAGAAACATTTTAGTTCATCCGGAATTCCTTTTACTTTAAAGTATTCATCAAAATAAAGCAAATATCTCTTCGGATTCCTTTTCTCTGTGTCAAAATTTGGCGGACTGACCTCATTTAGAATTTGCAATTGAATGGGTGTATACATTGTTGTTAAAGTTAAAGGAACTACTATCAGGGATATTTACCTGATCTACAACATTGCTATTGCGTCCTGAAAAGGACTCTGACACATGCGTATTTAACACATCATCACTTAACCTATGTGAATTAGCCTTAGAATCTAGTTCTAACCTTTTTAAGCCATCCCTAAGTTCGTTAATAAAGCTTTCATATACATCCCCCCTTTTAACAATTTCAGTAAGAGTAGCCTCGAGTTGCGTTTTTTTCTTTTGACTTCTCTACTTTATCATCTGTCATTAGTCTTTGAATTTCTATCAATTCTAATGTATTTCTACTCTCAAATTCCCTAATCTGATTGTCAACTCGACGTTGCTCTCCCTGAAATTTCTCCTGCATTTCTCTCTCTCTCTCCTCTCTCTCTCTCTCTCTCTCTCTCCTCTCTCTCTCTCTCTCTCTCCTCTCTCTCTCTCTCTCTCTCTCTCTCTCTCTCTCTCTCTCTCTCTCTCTCTCTCTCTCTCTCTCTCTCTCTCTCTCTCTCTCTCTCTCTCTCTCTCTCTCTCTCTCTCTCTCTCTCTCTCTCTCTCTCTCTCCCTCTCTGCTGTCACATACCTCTGAGAGTTTTGTTATGTTCTCCTGATTCTCCCCGATTCTGTCGCACATGTCACTGCTCTTATTTTCTAGTCTTAGCACACTCTCTTTATGTCCCTCATACTTTCATCTACTTCGGAGGCCAAACCAGAAACCTTTGTCTCCAGCTCTTCCTTCAATCCACTTTCAAAGTCTACCATATCACCCTTTATATCTGGCTTTAAGAACTCAATTTTTATATCTAACTTTTCATCTATTTTTCTTTCTTGGGCTTCATATTTACTATGAATGTCTGCTTTTTGTGACCCAAATTTATTAGTAATGTCTGCTTTCTGTGACTCAAGTTTATTTCTAATGTCAGCTTTATATTGTCCATTTCAGTTTTAATTGCTGTCGGAATAGCCGATAAGTCCATCGAGGAAAAGGCAGAAGGGTTTGTCATTATAGGAGCATGTAGGGTCGTTCCTACTGTAACAGAGGGATCGGCGTTATCTACCTGAATTGGCCTGTCACTCTGGTGAAATATTTCGGTGGTCTCCCGGTCAGCTGTGAGCTTTTCCGTCTCTATTACGTCAGCTAAAGTCTGCCTGTTTCAACTTAAAAGACACTTTCTCAATCTCCTACCACTCCTTAATAACATTTAGTTTCTACTTCTCTTATTTTCTAAAACATGCAGCATATGAGTTTATATTAATTTTAATTGATTTGGAATTGTTTTTCGATTGTTCTGCTTACTTCTTTGAAGCGGATCCCTCCATGCACAGCATTTTAACCCACTTGCACTTGCAAATCCACTCTTCAACGAGAGCTAAAAGAGTCTTCTGCCATTCTCTCTCTTTTAAATTTTATGCACTTCACACTACAAACTTTATTGATGATGAAGTCTCGCTGTCGGTCGTCAAAGTGCAATGATCGTTGTCGTCCTCCTAATCTCGGTGACCTGGTTCTCCTTGTCCCTTTGATCAGCTTCTCGTAGTCCATTAGTTGGGCGCCATTATTATGCGGCATTTCGGGGAGTCGAGCGATTAATACCACAGAGTCGGCTCAATTATTTGTCAGGGAATTGATTCCTAGGGTCGTCAGCATCGCCAATAAAATTTGAAAAACATCGATGTCCTCGGCTGCTCTCGGAGTTATCCTAATATTCGTGAACATAGGCTCTGTGGCAAGCATCTCTTGATTACAGGGCGTTTGGGTGGATCAATTAGGGTACCTGGAAAGAAAGAAAGGTTAATTCTCTTACGACGATCGGTTGTATTTCAGTTAATCTCGAAATACATGTTAATTAGGCGAAATCTGAATGGTAGGCTTCGCGCTGGCGTGGTTGCACTCCCGTGTCTATAACGCGACTCATCGGATTAGCACCCAGCTACTAACTACCTTTAATTGAATGCGATTTCTTTAGCTTACTCGTCCGTTCAGTTTAGCCCACAGTAGCCTCAATAAACTTAATGAACGTGATTTCTGCCTTCGTGCTGTCGCACAACGGTTCAAGCTCGATCCCCAGCTAGCGACTGCTTTAATGAACGCGATTTCTGTCTGGGTGCTGTCGCACGACGGCCTAGCTCGACCCCCAGCTGGCGACTGAAATTTAGATATGTATTTGTTCCCAGATAGGACATATGACACTTCGCTTCCCCCTTCAGTTCATTATTTCCTTAATTAGTTGGTCGGTAGAACATATATGGAGTCCCAGTCACGAGAATCTCACCCTAAGCCACTCAAAATGTCCCCTTCCTGTCAAAATATGTTTGAAACTAAACGCGGGGTGTGACCCAATATTTATGGTTGCGGTCAGCTTTTCTAGGGGATAAAAAATCCCACCGTTCAGAGCTCGTAACAAACTTGACAGTGCACACAAAATGTTTGTTTCAATCATGTATATATTCCTTTAGCATTCATTTAATTCTCTATGTATTCCTTAACAGTTAATTAATCAACTCGAGGACGAGAGTACCGTTTCAGCGACTAGCGGCGTTGCCATTCTGTTTATTTCCTAGTACTATGCCACTTGTCCTGTTCGCATTAAGTCCGTAAGGTTGACAAAAGAATCTAGATGGACCAAAGACTGTTGTTAAAGCTCTACTTCACAGAATAAACACGAGGGATGAAATTACGAACAGCTGACTCTTTGAATTCAACGGAGAGCGACGCACCGTTCACAGCTGTGTAATTTTTACTCTATTCCTAAAATACAACTCTTTTGAAAATATAAATAAATAATAAAACTCTCAAAACGTAATATTGGACGATGAATGAAATGATGCTGAAAATAGTCCAGGCTCCACAGAGCTTAACACACTGTCATCCTTATTACCGGTAAAAAAATATAAAATTCTAATTAATTTTTAATGTTCTCATATTTCACTAGGTCAACTGGGATTGATGTATTTCGGAATTTACTATGGATATTATCATGTAACTTTTACCTAAACTAACAAAGACTGAATATCCCATATATTAAACGTTGTACAGTGTGATCTGTCAACCAGCTTGCTCCATGAAGATGGCCGCAAAAATGTTCGAAACATTAGATTTACGTAACATGACAAAAACTGGATAGACAAGATATTAAACGTTGTGTGCTGCGGTCTGTCAATTAGCTGGCCCCTTGTAGATGGAAGCAACAGGATTGAGGAGTCGTCAGGTATATGTAACATAAAAACTGGATAGCCAAGATATTAAACGTTGTGTAGTGTGTTCTGTCAAGCAGCTTGTCCTTTGAAAACGACCGCTTCAGAATGGTCGAACCATTAGTGTTAACTAACATAACAAAACCTAAATAACCAAGTTATTAAACGTTGTGTGGTGTGTTCTGTCAAGCAGGTTGTCCTCTGAAGATGACCACTTCAGAATGGTCGAACCATTACTGTTAACTAACTTAACAAAAACTCAGCAGCCAAGATATTAAACGTTGTGCAGTGAGTTCTGTCAAGCAGCTTGGCCTACGAAGACGGCATTATCAGGATGGTCGAAGCGTTAGTTTTATCAAACACAAAAAACTGCATAGCCAAATATTAAACGTTGTATAGTGAGTTCTGTCAAGCAGCTTGGACTATGAAGATTGCCGCAACAGGATGGTCGAACCGTTAGTTTTATCTAACATAAAAATGCAAAGACAAGATATTAAACGTTGTGTAGTGAGTTCTGTCAAGCAGCTTGGACTACGAAGATGGCATCAACGGGATGAACGAAGCTTTAGTTATATCACACATAATAAAACTGGATACACAAGATATTAAACGTTGGGTAGTGTGTTCTATCTAGCATCTTGGCCTATGAAGACGACCACGACAGTACGGCCGAAACGTTAGTTTTGTTAACATAACAAGAACCTGAATAGCCAAGATATCAAAGGTAGTGTAGTGTGTCCTGTGAAGCCGCTTGCCCTTTGAATACGACCACGTCAGTGTGGTCGAAAAGTTAGTTTCATCTAACATAAGAAGAACCTGAATAGCCAAGATATTAAAGGTAGTGTAGTGAGTTCTGTCAAGCAGGTGGCCACTTTAAGATGGCCGCAACAGTACTGTCGAAATCTTACTTTTCCAATATGACAAAAACTGGGTAGCCAAGATATGAAAGGAAGTGTAGTGAGTTCTGTCAATCTGTTTGCATATTGAAGATGACCGCAACAGAATGGTCGAGACGTTAGTTTTATATAACATGACAAAAACTGGGTAGCCAAGATATTAAAGGTAGTTTAATGAGTTCGGTCAATCTGTTTGCTTAATGAAGATGACCGCAACAGAATGGTCGAGACGTTAGTTTTATGTTACATGACAATAACTGGATAGACAAGATATTCATCGTTGTGTAGTGTCGTCTGTCAAGCAGCTGGCACCTTGAAGATTGACGCAACAGGATGATTGAAACGTTAGTTTCACATAACATGACAAAAACTGGATAGCCAAGATATCAAACGTTGTGTAGTATGTTCTGTCAAGCAGCTTGCCCCGTGTACATAGTCGAAAGAGGATGGAGAGAACTTTAGTTTTACCTAACATGACAGAAACTGGATATCCAAGATATTAAAAGTCATGTAATGTGCTCTGTCAAGCAGATTGCCCATTTACATGGCCCCAGCAGGATAGTTGAAACTTAAGTTTTATCTAGCAAGGCAAAAACTGGAGAGCCAAGATATTTAAGGAAGTGTAGCCCTTGGAAGTTAACAGAATATCAATTGTTTAATATAAATATGCTTAACTTTTTCATTCATAGCAGTATCAATGCAAATTTACAAGCATTGATAATATCTTTTTACTGTGTAACGCTTTAAGATAACTGTTTATGACAATCATGATATGGTTCTTTACATGACAATATTTATAAATGTTAGTGGCGTGTTGTGTATTTGTTTCACATTTCCTTGTTAGGAATATGTCATAAGTAGGAATGGTGATCCTCTCAAAAATACTACACTGTACGATATGCTAATAAACCTCCGAATGTTAATGCCATAACTTTACTCGAGGTGTAAGTCATTGGAGTTTGCACTTCCCGCCAAGCCAGTAGAGTAACCGAGTGCGGAAAAGCTCACAACTAGAGCTACAGATAGCGCTACCACATTAATCACTGTTTAAAAGTATAAGGAATACATATTTTTCATGGTTTCCGGGTTTATTACAGTATGCTTCCAAATTGTGCCAGAAAAACAGATATTTTGTTTTAAAGCAGTAGAATTTTGACTAAACATGTAATGTGGGGAAATATTAGAATATACATTTTCATGCTTTGGAATCAAATGATCCGGGAACAGATTTAAATCTCGCTGATAGCTAGTGTTATATCAATTATTATTCAAATATAAATCTCAACTTTCAAGAAATTACCAAGGTTTTAGTACCTTTGAGTTTTCGTTAGATTTATTACAACGATTTTCAAGCACATGTTTTAGACAAAGTTGCAGAAACCAAAAGTGTCAACATGTTAAATGTTGTGTAGTGTGTCTGGTCAAGCAGCTAGTGATATGAAGACGTCCATTACAGAATGGTTGAAACGTTAGTTTTATCTAACATGACAAAAACTCGTTAGCCAAAATATTAAACATTGGTTAGTGTGTTCTGTCAAGCGTCTTGTCTTTTGAAGACGACCACGTCAGGTTGGTCGAAACGTCAGCTCTATCTAACGTGACAAAAATTGCATAGTCAAGATATTAAACGTTGTGTAGTGTTTTTTGTCCAGCAGCTTGGCCTTTGAAGACGACCACGTCAGCATGGTCGAAACGTTAGTAATTTTTAACTTGACAAAAACTGGAGAGCCGAGATATTTAAGGCAGGGTAGTGCTTGGAAGTTAACATAATATCAATTGTTTAATATAATTATGTTTAATTTTTTCATTTATATCAGTAACGATGCAATTTCATAAGCATTGGCAATATCTTTTTACTATCTAAGGCTTTAAGATAAATGTTTATGTCAATCATGATATGGTTATTTACATGACAGCATTTATAAATGTTAGTGGCGTGTTGTGTATTTGTTTCACATTTCCCTGTTATTAATATTTAATAAGTAGGAATGATGACCCTTTCAAAAATGCCATACTGTACGATATGGTAATAAACGTCCGAGTACTAATGCCTTAAAGTTGCTGGAGTTGTAAACAATGAAGTTCGTACTTGCCGCTAATCCAGTAAAGTAACCGAGGTTGGAACAACTCGGAACTAGTGCAACAGATAGCGCTACCATATTAATCACTGTTTGAAAGTATAAAGAACACTTCTTTTTCATTGTTCCCGGATTTATTTAAGTACCCTTCCAAATTGTGCCAGAAAAATATATATTTTGTTTAAAAGAAATGTAATTTTGTACTAGACATGAAATGCGGGGAAATATTGAGAATATACATTTTCATGCTTTGGAATCACATGCTCCGGGAACACATTTAAATATGACTGATAGCTACAGTAATATCATTGGGTGGGCACGCAGCAAAAACCTTCTGACTGGATACAGCCAGCCAGCACGAGCGAGCGAGTAATATCATTCAAATTATTCATATCATTCAAACTCATTCAAATTTGTATAGATTTATTACAATGGTTTTAAAGCTCATTCTTTAGAGAAATTTGCAGAAACCAAACGCGTCAAAATGTTAAATGTTGTGTAGTGAGTTTTGTCAAACAGCTAGCGATGTGAAGACGACCACGACAGGATAGTTAAAACGTTAGTTTTTTCTATATATCTTAAAATATATATTATATAATATTGGTACACATCGAAGCGCCCTGGTAGGTCTCTAGGACATTATGACCCTAGAAGAGGCACTTTCAGGCGTTTCCGTGCAACGCGCATGGCTTGAAGGTACCCGAGGTGACACTGGAGGTAATCCGAGCAGCAGCACAAGCTGAAGTCCTTTTTAATCTTCGAATGAACTGTTTGAGTTCAACATTATCTCACGTTTATACTCTGGAAACCCCAGGGTGTGGAATACCGTAGTTTTTCTTCTTTTTCAAAATTTGAGGAGTAAATAAAATACCTCATAACCCTGCCTTTTTTCGAATATCCCATGCCATCCCATTCTGCAGACACCAAACATTGCCAACATGAGGTAAAATCCAAAAAGTCGGTGAGCACGCAGCAAAAACCTTCGGGCAGTGTCGAGCCTACTGCTGCTTTCTTCTTGTAAGATGCTGCGTCGCTCAACCACATAGGCACACTATCGTCCTTAACACCATTTAGCATTAATATGTACATACCTTCATTGAAGACACCTTTCAATATTAATGTGACTTGCTGCTGACATTTATTTACAAGATAGTAAAAATGCAAGCTTAAAAGCTGTCTCGTCGTTTTCAAGAACCCCGACCTCCATAATTCCCACTTTTGTTGCGGCTGATTTTCGAGTTTTATTAATACACTCCCATATTTTCTCATTTTTATATACTGCCCGCATTGTTAAGGTTAAATCTTTAAGTTAAGGTAACACTTTAACTGTTTATTTGTTAGTTATTGTCGGGATTATTTCTTAATAATATTACATTGATTATATTTAAATTTGTTAATTTTTTTAACTATGCTTTAGTTCAAAATAGAATTATAATGTGTAGTGTTAGGTCAAGATATATTTGTCTTTGTCTTATATATTAGGAAAGGTTACTATTAATTGATTTAATTTTCGTAATTGACATTTGTCATACCAATAATATTTTTAATTATTAGTTTTCATTTAAACAATACTTTATGTGTTTTGGAGAGTTCGTATTGTTTAGTTATTTATTATCGGAATATAAAGCCTTATAATGTCGGAATATTAGCTAACGTAAACGATGTAGCCATTGCGTGAATATTTGAATATAAAATTATATTTATTATTTAGATTGTATAATAAATCTTTAATTTCATTATCAGCTGGACTTGCAGGGATAGTGCGAACATAGTACACTCACAGGACTTTTTCTAATCTTGTACAAACCCTTATTTCTCTATCTACTTCCATTATCTTATTGTAGTTACAAGGGAATTAGTAGACTTTAAGTGATGTTCAAATGTGTTTTTTTATTTATCCAGATTTATGAACCCTATTTTACACAGTGGTATATTAGGGACATAGTTGATACATAAAAATACACAATTTTAACAAAAATATTTTAAATACTAGATGGAAGATCATATGTTATAATCTGATGCATATTAATTTAAACTATTTCAGACGATTAAACACTGAGTTTGTAAACATCATGAAGTACTTATACTGTTGTGGCTTCATTAGCAAAGATGTGAGCGGAGCAGAAAATTCAGTTCATAGAGGGTCTAGCTTGAATATTAATTCTTGTCCTTCTCTCCAGAAAATGGGATCTCAGAAAAGGAGATGAACCACAATTTGAAATTCTTCACCACACATGCACTCGGGCTTGGATGTTAAATTAAAGCGTGATAAGTAGTCGCCAAATTTACCATGTCCACTTACAATTTGTGTCAAAACCAAATTTGGTACAACATTTTCACATTTTCCTCTGTCGTATACATTAGGGAAAAATAATATTTTTGTTAAATTTCCATTTGGAGTTGTTAGCTGCTTGTCTAGGTGACGTCTTTGAAATAGTATTCTCATTCTAAATTCTATTTTGCTATTTTAACTGAGCTTGTCTCAGCATTCTTACTTCCAAATTGCCCCTTTCCATTTCATGCACATACGGGTCTTATTTGAAAATATATTTTTTATTTAGGGGACACCAAAACGTGTATATATATTGCCACGGAAGGCTATGTATTGAATATTTGGACGTTAGCAATACTTTCCACACTGAAGTACGTAATAAGGACTTTCCATTTTAGAATATATAACAATTTTGGAGTATAATCAAGAGTAATTCAGAAACGGTTGTCCTTACAAAATAAAGCTTAAAATGTATCATACATAAATTTTATGTTGTAACAAGATCTACATTCTATGTGTAGTAAGATTTTGTTTATCTCTTACACTTTACGCTTATGTAAAGTGATTCACAATGAAAAGTAATTTTGACGACATTTCCAGCAGATAAGCATATGTATTTAATTTGTAATGAAGATGTTTTAAAAATATATAATTATTGAAAATCATTAGAGCCCATTTTTTTTTTTTTTTTTTTTTTTTTTTTTTTTTTTTTATATAACTGGTACATTCCAAAATGTTTCCATTTAAGGGGTAGTTTGTTATTGGATGACTTTCTTGGAGGTCTTGAATGTCGTCCTTGAAGCGAAACTTATATACAACTCTGGTATTTAACCTACTTTCGCGTATTGAGTTTCTTTGACAGGGTTTCTACATATTCAGGTGTTCCAAAGCTATACATTTTCAATGGATTCTCGACATTGAATTTTAGGCTACAGTAAAATTCTACAGAAAGTATTATTTTAGCTCTAAAATAAAGCCGAACGGAAAAGCGGTACAACCTTGCAGTTTCAATATCCCGCGTGTTTACTGGCTGACTACGATCACAGCGACACGGAGTCTCGTGCAAACACAAGGTACACGTAGAACATTGCAGATGGCGCTCAAATTGTAATGCCAATGTGAATAGCAATGTAACTTAGTTATTTAGCAATATTTGCGATGTATCAGAACAGTAATGTTTTATTTCGCTGCAAAGTAGTTGAGAATGTTAACTATAATATTTGAGAGGTAAATTACCCAAAATATTTAATATAGGCGGAAAAGAAGCATTGTGTTTCAGAACTATAATCTACAGTGAGTTATATAAGTAAACCAAATTCAATCAATACCACTTTCGTTGCTGCAGCAGGCCGAGGCAGGCCAGATTCCGGCAGCGACCCAGCCAGTAAGCTCTGGAACTACCGCCAAACAACCACCAGCTGCACATGCAGCAAAGCCACAGCGGCCTCCTCGCCAGAAGAAGGCCACCGCAGCCCGGCGGGAGAAACCGCCGGCAACTGCGGCAGCAACGGCCGGGCAACCAGCCCAAGAACCTGCGGGGAGACAGAGCGGCCCTGCCGCCACTGCTCTCCCCCCTCCACCAGCTCCAGCTACAGTGGCTTCAACAGCCAATGAGGGAGAGGCACCCCTCGCTACAACACCTGCGCCGATTTGGGACACTGGCGTCTCAAACGAGGACTTAGCGGAGTTCCATGAGCTTTCTGCCTGGTTCGCCGAACTGATTCATCGCTCCCTCCCCATTCTGAGGCGCTGCAGGGAGCAACTGACAGATCCCCGCATCCCTGCTCTGCAAAAGCACAGCATTCTGCAACAGACTGCACGGCTCCTCTTCCCTGACTCCAGCTCGTAAATGGCGTTGAGAAGAACTCAGCGAACATTGAGAGCCGCGTTCTGGAACGCAAACGGAGTCCGGGAACAGAGACCGGGCATCTTGGAGTTTGTAAGTGACCACGGGATTGACCTCCTTATGGTATGCGAAACGCATCTGCATGCTGGTATACAATTTAGCCTGCCAAGTTACGCCGTCCACCGAGCCGATAGAGTCGGCCGGCGGGGCGGCGGTACAGCTATATTCATCAAAAATCACATCACCCATACTCCCATTACCATCCCCCCGCTTCAACACTTGGAGGCGACCGCCATAAGGCTCTCCTTGGGCGGTTCAGACCTAGTGCTTGTGGCGGTGTATGACCCGCCCAACCATCCCTTCTATGAAGCGGATTACAGGGCACTCCTAAACCTAGACCACCGAGTGTGCATATCCGGTGACTTCAATGCCAAACACCCAGGATGGAACAGCCGAACCGAGAATGATAGGGGAAGGAGCATCTACCGCTTCATCTGCGGAGATCCAACCCTTCATGCGCATGGCCCGCGGGGTCCAACGCACTTCCCGCCTCGTGGCAGGGCGGACGTCATAGATTTCGCAATCACCAAGAACATTCCATTTCATCTGGACCTCACGGCGGTGAATGCTCTGGATTCTGACCACAACCCAGTTGTGATCAATTCAGACGTTACCGTCGCAGCTCTGGCAACGGCTGACTGGGTGGATGAAGTCGACTGGGACGCCGCCATTCTTCACATCCAAAACTCCGTGGAAGCCTGCCCTCGAATCGACTCTGTGGAGTCACTCGAGGCGGCAGCCAGGGAGTTCTCCACAACCATCCTCAACGCGGTACGTGCTCACACACACCGCATCCCAATAGACACGCCAAACCCCACAGATATCCCAGGACCCATCAAACAACTCATAAGGGCTAAAAACGCCGTAAGAAAGCTGTGGCAGAGATTTCGCCATCCCAGGATAGGAGAAGTACACCAGAGGTTCAAATCCCTGGCAAGACGACTCCTAAGAGCACACCGCAAAGAGGCCTGGGAAAACATGTTAAGGCAAACCAATCTCCAGGAGAGAAAACCATGGCGAATAGTCCGTAGCCTGCGGAAAGACAAAACCGTATACCAGCATCCCCTACATAGCCCTAGAGGTCGACTCGTCTACGAGTCGAAAGAAAAGGCAGAGGCGCTAGCAGATTATCTGGAGGCTCAATTCCAACCCAGGATAGAGCCAATGGACGATGACCATGCTGACCTCGTGGAACAGGTGGTGGAGGATTTCCTAGAAGCTCCGCCCCCTGACCACGAGGAGTTCCACATTCCCATCGTTACCCCTAGAGAGTTAGCGACCACGCTTAACTCTCTAAGAACCAACAAAGCACCTGGGCAGGACCGTGTGACAGCGGAAATGCTCAAGCACCTTCCACGAAGAGCCGTGATTCACTTAACCCGGATTTATAACGCGTGCCTATACATGCGCCACTTTCCAGCTATCTGGAAGGAGGCGCGCGTGGTGTGCGTTTTAAAGCCGGGGAAAAATCCGGTTTTTCCTTCCAGTTACCGATCAATCAGCCTTCTCCCAGTTTTATCGAAGGTATTCGAAAAACTGCTCCTCTCCCGGCTCCTTCCTCATCTGGAGGAAAGGGGCCTAATCCCGGAACACCAGTTTGGCTTCCGTTCTGGCCACTCCACGACCGAGCAGCTACTGCGGGTTGCCGAGAAGGCCTCCCTGGGTTTCCAGGAAAGGTCTAAAACGGTAGCAGTGCTGCTCGACGTGGAGAAGGCATTCGCCACTACCTGGCATGAAGGACTCATTTACAAACTCCTGGAGCATGAAATTCCCCGTCCATACATTTCCTTGGTGGCCGGTTTCCTCGGAAACCGAAGCTTCCGAGTAAAGATGGAGGGGAAGCTGTCCACCGAGCGGCCCATTGGCGCTGGAGTACCGGAAGGCAGCGTGCTGTCGCCGGCGCTCTTCGCAGCTTACATGGCCGACATCCCAACTCACCACAACACCCAGACCTGTCAGTATGCGGACGATCTCATGATCTTTGCAGTCAATAGGAACACACGGTACAGCTACCGGCAAATCCAAACCCAGCTCCGGGCCATTGGCGAATGGAGCGCAAAATGGCGAATGGCAATTAACCCGGAGAAGAGCTCTGCTATTCTCCTGGCGAAAACCATAGCCAACCGGTTGCAGCAGAACTTCGTTTTACGGCGCCGTCGAATCCCTTGGGTGCAAACGGCGAAGTATCTCGGGGTGACGCTGGACCGTAAGTTAACTTACGTTCCACACGTCAAGGGCAAGGTCCAGCTGGGGCACGTCGCACTCCGGAGCCTATACCCTATCTTCAGATCAACCATGCCGATCCGTCTCAAACTCCAACTGTATCGGGCGATCATTCCGCCTATGATTCTGTACGGCTGTGAGATCTGGGGAACAGTGGCTAATACCACTTTCGTCAGACTCCAGACGCTGCAGAACAAGGCACTACGCATCATCTACGATACAGGCTGGAGATTCCCGGCTCATATCCTACATGAGCACTCCCAGATCCCGTACATTGTCGACGTCATTCGCGAGAGGGCACGATCAATGTACGAGAAAATCCAAATTCACCCCAACCCTTTAGTGAACTCCCTGGGAAGGTATGACCCGAGAGATCAAAGGCGCTTGCCGTCCTTCAGACTGCCGAGAGACGTCCTGGGACCCCTTGGGTAACCCAAGGAAAACCCCAGATGACTCTGGGAACAACTTCTACGCCAAAGGACAAAGCGCTACACAACCCGTATCCAAAACGGGGCAAAAAACTAATTCGTGTCTCCCAAAAAGGGAGAACGATTAAGTACAGCTGCCCACGATAAAGAGGGGCAACCCATACCACACCTATCCAAAATTCCAAAATTTCAAACAGTAAACAAATTCAAACACCCCAGCAGAACATGGATCTACTAGTTCATTTCGCAGGTTAAGCCGCAAAGCGGCTAGGTACTGCGGCATATGACACCCGGACGGGGAAAGCCCCGCCCGACTAGGACTACCTCTGGACCTCTGGAATACCACTTTCGTCAGACTCCAGACGCTGCAGAACAAGGCACTACGCATCATCTACGATACAGGCTGGAGATTCCCGGCTCATATCCTACATGAGCACTCCCAGATCCCGTACATTGTCGACGTCATTCGCGAGAGGGCACGATCAATGTACGAGAAAATCCAAATGCACCCCAACCCTTTAGTGAACTCCCTGGGAAGGTATGACCCGAGAGATCAAAGGCGCTTGCCGTCCTTCAGACTGCCGAGAGACGTCCTGGGACCCCTTGGGTAACCCAAGGAAAACCCCAGATGTCTCTGGGAACAACTTCTACGCCAAAGGACCAAGCGCTACTCAACCCGTATCCAAAACGGGGCAAAAAAAAAACTAATTCGTGTCTCCCAAAAAGGGAGAACGATTAAGTACAGCTGCCCACGATAAAGAGGGGCAACCCATTCCAAACCTATCCAAAATTTCAAACAGTAAACAAATTCAAACACCCCAGCAGAACATGGATCTAGTAGTTCATTTCGCAGGTTAAGCCGCAAAGCGGCTAGGTACTGCGGCATATGACACCCGGACGGGGAAAGCCCCGCCCGACTAGGACTACCTCTGAACCTTTTTATCTTGCATATTTTTATTCTCATTCTTCTATTATCAATTTCTTGTAGGCTTTTTATAGATTTTTTGAATAACTCTAGTATGCTTAAAGTACATTGAGCCACTGTTATATAAATCAAAAGTGTAATTTATTCCTTATCCCTTCAAATGAAGTGGCTATTTTCGGCATTTTACAGCTAAGTACGATAGAATAGATTTGCGAATTAACATTCGCAGCATTAGAGCCATTATTCCTTTACTTGCATGTAAATTAATAATTGCAAACACCTGTTCATCTGTAGTACCGTACATTGACATAAATCTTAAGGCAAGTATATCAATTTTGTTCGACTTAATTTGTATGTATGTCTTTATCAATTCTTTCGCACTCAAAATTATTGAAGCTGGAAACTTCTCCGAACTAAGTGGTCTAGAATACCAAATACTGATTGATCTGTTATTTTTCACAATGGCCCATTTAAAATAAAAGCAAAAGACAAACCTTCAATTAAGGTTAGTATAATTGACAACAACACCTCTACAAAGCTTACGTAACACCAGGTGGGGAGATGAAACTTACCTCACAATAAGAAATCAATATTTCCAAATTTATTTATATCTCCTGTCATATATTTACTGTCAGCTACCAAATGTTGGTTTCGTTAAGTTCAAGTTAGTTAGTTAACCGCTAACCAATGTAGTGGTGGGGTCAGACTCCAAGTTAACATCTAACCTGAGATCACAATGCTGTCCAATTCCGGTGTTGTATTTATTAACAGTTCAGTATTATATTGAACTAAATATATTCCAAGTGACTAGGCATACAACATACAGTTTATAATCTAGGGTAAAATCTTTTACTTTTACAAACACTCTTAACGTTTCATTAAAGTCCTGAATGAGAATCAAGCAGCTGAGAAGGTCTTAGAAAGAATGTTTCTCATACATACAGTGACAGGGTAGGTGACAGAGGAATGTTGTCGCGAAGAACGCTTAAGAAAACGTAGGTATGTCCCAGTGGATTAGCTACCGGAATGTAGTGAAGGAAAGAAAATTCTAACCTAATATATGAAATAGTTTATCATCCTTCCGTTCAGGTATTTCCTGTGTTTTAATATACCAATTACTATATCTATGCTATAGTCGTTTTGTCCCACTATTCCCGACAACGTTTATCTAAGTTTTGAATGTTAATATTCTCCTGTTTCCTGAGTCAATAACCACCTTACCTTAAACAGAGGATTTTTCTCTCAGATATATCTCTGATTTACGATTCCGGTTTTCAGTATTTAGATAATCAAATAAATTATAAAGCTCTCAAGCCATCATATTAGACAATTAATGAAGTGATGCTTAAATGAGTTCAGGCTCCAAATAGTTTAGAGCGCTGCCATTCTTATTGCCCTTAAAAAATATAGCTCTCAAGCACTTATTAAAGTTTCCGTGTCTATTTAGGTCACCTTCCAATTCTTTCCGGAAAGCAAACCAAGAATTTCGTATTCCACATGGGAATATGGACTACAAACGCGCATAATATAGAATAGCTGTCTGGTATAGCGATTAGCTGGACGGTATTATTAACATAGTTAACCACTTTGTATTTGAATTTTTATTTTTCAGACAGTGGAAATCTTCTATATGTACAGGAGTTTTAATATTTTGTGAATAAGAGGCATCATGTCTCTGTAACTTGTCCTGAAGTACTGCATATCATTAAATAAAATGTACATTTTTCTTTAATTTACCCATTATGATTTTCAATTTGAATTTAAAGTGACATTTTATAGTAAGTTCAGTAAGCATCTGAAGAATAATTCTCTTGCAATTGCATTTTGATGTGGAATACTGACATACCCAGACGGTGAGACTGAGTTGGAGTGGTCTCCTGATGACACCTGTCTTTGCTGTCATTAATACACACCCAGGTTGTACGTCAATAAGCAAAAAATAAATGTAATAAGTGCGAAAATCGGCGATTTTGTAAGTGACAACACCTCAAACTCATTTAAGGTCATTCTCGTCTTAACGTTATGGTTTGAAAATCTCATGTGTGTCGTCATATAACTTTCTCAACTCTTGTAAGAATTGTTTTATGACATTGGTATTAAATTAGTGATTTTAAACATAAATGACTTGACTTCCAAACCAAATGAACTACAAAACCTGCAATGTGCTCATTGGGTTGATAACCTCGGAATCTGGATATGATTACCACAGAAGGAACAGAAACTACAAATATTTAGGAGTTATTGTAGATAGAGAGCAAACACGTAAAAATCTATAAAACAATTGCAAAACATGTACAACAAAGAATAACAATGCTCAAAAGAATGGCAGGCAGCAAATGGGGCAACTCAAAAGAACCTTAAATATAGCATATAAATCGTATATAAAACTAGCTGACCAGGCGATGCTCGTTGCGCCTATCAAAAATGTCTGAACATATCTATCCAAATAAAACAAATTACGATTAGTTAGTTATTTATTCTGCAATTGGCGGTTAAGTTTACATACAACATAGTGTGACTTTGTGGGTTCGTGGAATAAAAAGTCCAATTACACCACTCAACAGTGTTCTTTATTTCCACCGACTTACAGTTTAACACTTGCCAATTACACAAAATTACTTGCTGCACACAATTACAATTTACCAGTTCGTCCGTTACAACTTCACTTGTACTCGCGATTACATAAACTCCGGTAAACCTTCACAGTTACGTACAGTCTTCCGTTGCACAATCTTCTCGTACATTAACACGTCACTGACTAACATTGCCTTCTTACACCAAGAACTGTCCTCACTCACACTCACTAACCAACTGATTGACCAGCAACTTAACTTCGTCTGTCTGTAACCTTCTTTATATAGGAATATCGCCGGTTTCTAGTGACCAGGAGAATGTTCCAGATTACGTAATTTCTGGAACCAGGTGGACAGAAACAGACGGCACACTGATGTTTTTCCTCCCAACCACTGCCTGTCACCGCTACAAGACAAACGAGGGGGAGGTGTGGCTAACGCGGTCCTCCCCCTGCCTTCCGTTCCCAGCTGGTTCACTGGGTGTTCCAGCGCTCCCGTTACACTGCTCCCTCCTCAAAGCTGTTCGCCTCGAACAGCCCCATCGTAGCGTGCGAGGCGGTCCAGGTGTACCACCAGCATCTGCCCGGAGTCTGAGCCAGAAGTAGCGCTGCCGTAGTTTGTGAATCATTCGGTTCGCTCCCAGGTGTCCTCCTGAAGTACCGGCGTGCACTTCCTCCAAGACTTCCGGGACCTTGCTCCGGGGAAGTACCAACTGTCCTCTCTGCGCCTTCCCATCGGGTGACTCCCATACCCGGAACAGCACGCCCACTCTGGTCTTCAACGAGTCCCATTTTGCCCAGTGCGACTTGTAGGTGGCGCTCCTCGGTGCGATGTCCTCCCAGGTTGGTCTCGTCCCTGCGTCCACTTCCCTCAAGAGTGGCCCCAAGTCTGCGTTCGCCAGCTGCTCCCTCCTCAGGCCTGCGCTATCCCAGCCTTCAGCAGGCACTGCCACAACTACTCGGACTGCTGCGGCACGCTCCTTCTCTTCCACTCTTGTGCGCTCATGGCCGTCCTGGATCTGCGATAGGACACCTCCAATGTAATGGTCGCTAGCGTCGGTGTCCACAATGAAGGCGCCACCCGGTTGTGGGAAACCCAAAATTGGAGCACTGCACAGGGTCCCCTTCGGGTGCTGGAAAGCGTCTCCGGCGTCCTCCGTCCACACATAAGGCCGGTTTTCCTCCGTCAGGCGGGTGAGGGGTTTTGCGATGTTGTCGGCCTTTTCCTCTAAATCATTAAGGCGGTCGTCTACTTGACCCTTCCGCTTGCCCAGGTTCGTGACGTCATCCCTCACGCCGGCCAACCGTTCCTCAAACTTTGCGGCGAGAGCCTCGTTCGCCGCCTTCATTTCCGTGGCCAGACTGCCGTTCGCTGCTCTCATTTCTGTGGTTAACTGGGCCTTCATTTCTTCCATCTTCTCGGTGATGTTGTCGTTGGCCGTCTTCATTTGTTTCAGTTCCGCGGTGATGTTGTCGTTGGCCGTCTTCATTTGTTTCAGTTCCGCGGTGATGTCGTTGGCCGTCTTCACTTGTTTCAATTCTGCGGTGATGTTGTTACTTGCCGCTTCTGTTTTTGTTATTAACTCATTCATC
>CM060948.1:313398995-313407139 GCA_030765055.1 Mantis religiosa
CCTGAAATGAAAATAAACGAAACAGAATCAGACATCTTTGTACGACAACAAAATGGTTCGAACCTCTTTGCGTTTTCTTTACTCTTTCCTTTCGCGACCTTCAATTGTTTATTCTCATAATGCAATGCCGTCAATAAGACGAAGTGTTTGGCTCATAGAGTTCGCAGCGCTACAAACCAAACGACTTTATGTTATAATTTTTATTCTGCTGCTACTTTTTCCTGCCTATACTCTTTTAACATTCATATTTACAAAAACTGTCCTGATAATTCTAAGCGGTAGTGAAGGACATGACACATAAGGCAACACTTCCTCGTTTGGATATGGACCCAAATCATAACAGCAAACTCTGCTATTTGAGACTCTAAATTTTGGTTGCTGTACATTGATTGATTGATAATTTATACAATTATGTATTTATTGACTAATTTATTTATTTAAATATTTATTTATTTACTTATTTATATAAATATTAATTATATATTGAATTGTTTACTTAAAAATATTTTATAATCAATGAATAATAAATAAGAAAAACTGGTACAACTAATATTGGCTCGTATGCAATATACGTTTATAATAGTAAACTAAGGTATTAAAATCACACTACCTTCTCAACTCATTCTTTCACGACCACTTGTCTCTCGTATTAAAATTATAGCATGTGCGTTTACAGAGGTACCTTCACAGCGCATTCCGTTGTAGATATAATTTGTATATAGTCTGAATGTTCGAAATGTTGGCCAACTCATGTCGTGTTTCGAACATCGTGCTTATCCTATGAAACTATCAGAAAAACAGGAAAGGGAGAAAACGTTTCTGATGTTTAACATTCCTGGAAAATTGAAAATTAAAGCCAGTAGATTGTGCCTTCCGCCAAAATGAAACTGTAGTTCCTTATTTATCATATTATTAAAGTATTTTAAAGATTTAAATTTTTCAGAAAAGTCTCGTTTTTAGACGATGGTTTCGGAACACATAGGCCTGTTGCCGTCCAAAAGACGAAGACTTCTTGGGGGGTAAACATCCTTAGCATGTAATCCTTCGGTAAGGAAGTAAAGCCGGCAGCCTCTTGTCCGTAGATCTAAGACACATAAAATACCCTCAAGCCGCTGCCAAAATAGATTAGGCTGCTGAGAACCACTGCGGCCAAAAATTAAAATATGCCCTCAAATCCAGGTCATGGCATTGAATTTTTTATCTTACTCTAATTAAAAGCATCCATATCCTGGAGTATTGCATTTCAAAGGATTAATTCTCTAAGAATTACTTCCTCAATATAAAATTTAACATAAAGTGTATAATGATAAATATCCTGGTATTTACGATATGACTTAACGTTGGAGGACGTACATTACAAAAAAAAATCCTGCTATTTGGGTACTTACAATAGTAAGTCGCCACAAAAGTGTATCTCGACAATGAGAGTTTTAAGTGGTTTACCGGGAAAATATAATGAGTCAATTTGAAGGATTAGTGTCCCGTCGGCATGTTGACCATGGTAGCTCAAGGGGTTAAAGCGATTGCACGGATCCGAGGAGATCCGTTGTTCAAATCCCGGCCTCGGAATTCAATTTTTCAGTTGACTCTAATTAATTAAAACATCCATAGGCCTCAATAATGTATTTAAAGGGATGGATTCTGTAAGATTAACTTCCTCAATATAAAATGTAACTGGGAATAGTTCGAAAGTTGTTCATAACACAAATCAGAGGATATACTTGATACAAATTGCGCGTTTTAAAGAGATATATGCCCCCTGTTTATTAAGGTTTTTTCCATCTGTAACGGTTTACCAGTTATAAGTAAATTTAACCAAGAATAAATTGGACTAATGTTTCATTCCTAAAAACTGAGAACACGCTTTTGCAGGGTCATGAAATATGTTGAAAATATATCTTCAGTAACACAAAGGGATAAGTTTTTGAGAAACTAAACATTTTCCAAAAATATTCCAAGTAAAGTGTTATAAGGACTGGTTTGATTTTCCTCCAAGTCTTCGTGTCGCATTGTGGAACGACAATGGCCTTAAATATCAAGTTTGTTATTTAACTGAATTTTTGTTTTCTAGTTATAATGCTCAGAGGTTAGATTTTTCAATTACGTCTTCTCTGGATTAGTTTAATGGTACATGCGCTGGGGCATCAGACTAACCAGTTCCTTTAAGCGCTGATTCGCCATTGATATTATTACTTTCAATGGCAATTAATTGAAATACTTTAGTATATAATTGCAGTTCAAAAATCTAAATGACTTATTATCACATCATGAATAGAATGAACATGTGAAAATGGGAACGAACTATACACACTGACCTAGTTTATGCTAATTTCAATAATCAATCGCCGTCACCTGTTTCCTAACGTCTGTTTTTCACAATCGTAACCTACAGCGTTAAAATCCCGTGAGCCTAAGAAATGTACTGTATTTGTATGTCGAACGTGATATTCCTTAATTTGCAATTAAATGTTAACAGCAAAAGTTTCTATTTTTATTTATGAACATTGTAAATCTGTAAATTTATAGTACAAGCGAAGGGACTGCCATCTACCGCTTTAATGCGGACACATTGCCCTCTATCGGTAGGCTGGAGGAACTCGATCTAGGCTCTCCTAATGTAATGTTATGTGTTGGAACGCAGTAATTGTTTTACTTACCTAAGTAGATAGTAGCCCACCAAAGTTTGTTTATACGGTTGTAGCATTAACAGAATTTCGAAATTGTCTGATAGAGCCTAGGACTGTTCGTCCTTGTTTCATATCCTCTTTGTGTCAATATTATTTATCCGTTCTTAGGAACAACATGTGTCATTCGTACCTTACAAATATTAGATGACAATCTTCAACAAACATTTTCGGTCTCATTGTACAACAACACCTTAGAAAATGTGGAGGGTGAGTAAATTATTATTTTGTATCACTTCCAAATGAAACAAAAAAAAAGTTGAAGTACGCTGTGATATTGGTTATGAAAAACAAACATCAAATTGAATAACAGAATTTTCTATTAATTTGGGTTAGATAAATGCTGCCTGGTTTATCTGATTTTGTTTTATTTTGTTAATTATTGTAATTATAACTATTATAATTGTAATGATTATTATAATGATTATTTTAATTATAATCATCATAATTCTTATCATTATCATTACTATTATTACTATTCGGATATTGTATTCATTATTGTTCTGCTTAACTTGTTCAATATTTGATGCATATTTTTCAGTTAACTCCTAGTGAAATACAGTTGTGCCTCAACTGATTAGGTCCTTATAACCTTACTAGTGCTAATGCTATTACCATTTTTTTATTTTCCATTACTCCTGCCTTGGAAACTAAAAAATAAAGCAAGAAATATAGTGTATAAGTGTATTTACAGGTTTTGGCATACACTGTATGTTCACGCCTAGTATTATCCGAAACCACGTATTTAAACTTTTGCTGTTATCTGTCATTGAAGAGGTACAATATAGTTCAATTATACATCTAAAGATGGTAGAGAGTATATTTTATTGCGTTCATGTACAGATTAACAAAGACAACCATCACTTAATAACTATCGCAAGCTAATACATATAGCTAATAATACAAGCTAATACGTTTTTCCTCAACTCCTCGCTTTATTTTACAATGTCGCCATATTCATTACAAAATAAACAGGTATGCACCAAGATAGCAAATTTATTTCCAGCTTCCATGTATTAGAGTTTAGACCAAACGCTTTCTAACACTACTATACTAAGGGTATCCTGGAGGGTCAATTGCAGGCCGGTGTTGCAGATGGCTGCTATTATCGATTTGATGCTAATGGTTGCCCAATATCCCTAATTTCCCGAACATTGCTCTACTAATGTTACATGCACTGTTAATAATACTACTGGTAATATTGCTAGTACTATTACAATTACTATTAAGCCGCGCGGTAACTGAGTGGTTACACAGCACCACCCTCATCAGCAGAGCTCCACTCTCACTCTTGTTTATAATTCTTGTTTCTCTACAACTATTTCCATTCATTAATACATATATACCCGACGATGCAACTGAAACGTATTCGACATCTTTAATTCCCTGACTCAATGATTTGCGGTTAGTTAATTTTCCAATAGCTAGAGTCCTATGTTTAACATTTCATACAAAAGTGAAGCGTTTTGGCACATATACTTGAATATTGATCACTAGAGCAAACATTGTGATAATTATGTAAATATATTTCCCTACAGATTTTTTTTTTTTTTTCTGTTTTGGGGTAATTTACGTCCTCCAGCGTTAAGTCATATCGGACGGGAATGAATTGGGTGACATAATGCTCAAATGAGTCCAGGATCCATGGAACTTAGTTACCCGACATTCGTCTTGAAGGATAAGGAAAAACCCTGGACAAAACCTTATCCAGCTAACTCACCCTGACCGAGATTCGAACTCGGGACCTCTTGAAGGTGAAGCAGACATGCTACCACCACGATACCGAGGCGGGCTATTTCCCTACAGATTAGTTTGTATAATCCACCGTAGGTCATAACGCACGCTATATCTATGACGTATTATCTGTAATATGTCATATTGTCATATTTCAACAGCGACTATCACCCAAGTATACAGGGAGATTGGCACCCGGTAACACAGAGGTAAACATAACGCTAGAAATACCGCAAGTTCTGAAAGTTTCCCATTTCTCTGCCTCTAGAACATTCTTAAAATCTCATCAAGATCATGCAGACAGTAAGTTAATAAAGTTAAGTCAGCTCTTGTGTTTAATTCCCAATCGGTGTCTTTGCAATGTCGTATGTATTTGATTACGTCGTGCGTCATTAACAAAATGAAAAGAAAAATGTGCATATTAAATCCTTTAAAGGTTTGTCGCCCTGTGATCCTTTGACATTCTGTTCTTTTTACATGACCAGAGCATAAAACACACACACATACACACATACACACGCATACACACACACATACACACATACTCACAAAAACACACATACACACAACATAAAAACACATACACACATACACACATACACACTCAACTTGGACACAGAAGGACACATGCGGATACCTAGAAATTTACACGGACAATTTTCTTTAAAAAAAGACCTTTTAATTTACTGGAAATCACAACTCAGTAAAATTACTATGTCGAAGTTGTGGGTAGAGAGCCTTACCTTCTCTACCTCTTATAGATACTCACTATAAATTAATGCCGGTTTTTTTAAGAAAAACCGTTATTTGAAACGTGTTCTGAGAACCACGGTTGTAGAGAAGAGATCTAATGACTCGTATTTAAACAGATACAATAGAAGAATTAACAACTAGTTGTGGAATAGTCGATGATATCCTGGACGGCTGATAGAAAGACGACGCTCGAACAGCAAAGGAGGTGAAAGCTATTTCGTCACGCTACATATGGCTTCCCAACGGACGGCTGATAGAAAGACGACGCTCGAACAGCAAAGGAGGTGAAAGCTATTTCGTCACGCTACATATGGTTCCCAACTTTGGAAACACCTCTACAACGAAGAAATCCTGTTCCAAGATGTTCTTTTTCTGTGCGTTTTAATAGTTATTCAAAACTCATAGCTAATGACATTCTGAAAAAATCAAGAAGAACCTTCTACTTATCACGATAACACCTTAAACTTCTGCTATCCAATGAAAATCCCTATTGCTATTTTTGACAATTTCAAAGTTTTCCAAAATTTGGCGTCGCATCCTTGGAAGATGTTCACCTTATATACCACGTTTCTTTTCATTTTTGGGTTATGCTACCCACACTTCGCACAAATTCAAACTCACACACACAGAAGTCTACGTAAACAACGGATTTTGTAAGACATTTTCCAACTTTTGACTTATAAAAACAGTTCTTGAAAAGGAGCATGCATTTAATAAATTCATCATACCACTAAAGATATTTTATTTCTTCTTTATTTGGTTTCAATTTTCGTACTATCGATATATCTTAAAGGCGATAATCCACATTCCAATTTCTCTGGTGAACCCATAGGATACCTTGGAGCTTAAAACATGCCATAATTTGACTAACTACACCAACGTGGGCTGCGAAACTGCCTCTGCATAAGGATATATGTCATTTGGAAAATATGGAAATATTACATTTTCTGGACGATGGTAAAAAATGTAGTTTGATTATAATATTCAAAATATTACCAAAAGAACATACGTTACACACGCGAAAATATTTATCTGTAGCGTTACTCCAAGAAAAACGTTTCAGTTAGAAACATCATACGCTCTAAACAACCTTTCGCTGCTCTTGTAATATCTTATAGCTATCAAGTTGAACGATAATAACATTACAAGGCTTAGTATGAGAGGTAACCTGGTCCTTTAGTTTTGGTGTATATTTAAGTTTACTTCCCTGTATGAAAATAAAGGGTACGTAGTACCTATTCAAAAGCTAACGTCAGAAGAACAAATAACTACATTAGGGAATGGAAGTTCTGCAAGTCAGGAATATATCAAAGCTTTTCGCTATCCTAAGCCATGAATTTATTGTAATTACCGGAGTTCATCTTTTTAAATATAGTACCTGTATCCGATAATTATCATAACTATCTCTTACTCCTTTAAGTAAATGGCAGCATGTCTGAGGCGCGCTTGGATGTGTCGAGTTCGAAATACAGCCACGGTTATTTATGTCATAGCCCACTCACTTCACTTAATATCTCCCCTACTTACAGTACATAGTATAGAGGGTAAAAATATAAGATAAATTTAAAAGTTACAAAAAAGTACCAGGCTTTCAAAATAAAAACCAGCGCTAAATAATAGTGCGGAAACTGATAACGGTACAAGAAATTTTCATAGTGAGAAATTTGTATACATACACATATGTATATATATACATATTCCGATAAATCTTATATATCTGAATGGATATATCTGTTATAGAAATTGACAAAAGGGAAGACCTCACGCGCTATGTCTGACTACTGTTACACTTAATCTCCCATATACTTCGTGCATCGTCCATTTATACTATATATTTCATCTTATAACAGAATATAACTCGTTTAGTTTTAAATGTTACAGCTTTGTGAGATTTTACAGTTTGATCATGTATGAAAACACTTCTGGAATATTTAGACGTTTTTTAATTAGGCATTTTCTATAGGATATGTTACCTGTGCTTTATTCTCACATATGGGGCAGGTACCCCTGTCAAAATCCAGAATCATAAAGGAAATCGAGAAAATCACTATTAAATTTTAATTCTTTTCTAAATAGAGTATTCTCTCCCAAAAGTCCTTCTGTCTCTGTAAACCATGGGATTTGTTTCATTCAGGTAGCTTCGTGTAACAGTTACTCTTTACATTATAGAGGAATGTAAACCTAGCCCCAAATACATACTTGTTTTAAACCTAAGGAACATTTATTAATAACTCACTTCTAACTGAATAGATTCTCAAGCACTAAAGAGAGAAATAAGAAAGAGTTTTAATTACACTGCCCGAAAAAACATTTTTACATACCTGCACATTAATAATAGATAATACTTAAGGAAAATGTGTGCTGACTTTGTACCTGTCTCCAGAAATCTCCCATTAATTGAATTTAAAACATATGAAGATATAAGGCTCTCACCTACGAGGATTAGATCAGATATTATGTTACATCTATTTTTGTTACATAATGATATATGTTATAGTATATACTATATGTTATGTTAAATTAAGATTAATTAAACACGTTGTTTTTCATGCAGTAATAATATTACGAAAATATATTTAATGAGACGTACTTGTAACTCTGCTTAGAAGTGCTTGGTAGCATGTGATTGCCTCTTGTACTACTGTCTGCTTTCTCTCACAAGTAACCGACAATCACCGATCATTACCGGGTACTTACGACCTTGGTACCTCGTCTCCACGGCAGAGGTGCCCAGATAATACCATTGTCGTTGGTCATGAACAACATCACCCAGGTTTACTGGGATAACTTCTAAATCAGAACATAGGAAATGAATTTTTAAGTAATTCTATAACCTATGTCTTTGTGATATTTGAACAAATTTCCGACCTATGTATTATAGGCATTTCCCTTTGTGCTTTTATCAAAACCACGCAAAGTCCTTCTAAATGGTTACCTAGCTGCTAATTCCATCGCTTGTAGCTTTCCTACAAA
>CM060948.1:313408139-313410639 GCA_030765055.1 Mantis religiosa
GGGGGTGGACAGATCAAATCGGGAGAAAAAGTTTGTTAAATACCAAACATTTCTGCCATTTCTGGGAATGCCGTCAGAAGCCTCTCTATTCTTATGACTTCTCTATAGCCAGCAAACAATATGAGCTAGACAAAATATTACTGGAAGAAAATGTAGATATCGTTAAAATATACATTTTGTAAAAAACAATTTTTATAAAATCTATCATTATCCATGAATTTCTTTTTGTTTGTTTGAATTTTCTAATAAGTATAGTTTACTTAATTAGCAGGACATTCGGTTTTGGTTCTCTTGGCCATACAAATAGAGCCACCATGTAGGTGTTTGATTCAAATCTTGGCCGCCACTTAGGACTTAATCGTTTTCCCACATTCCATGCACCCGTAAGAACATGGGCAATAAGATAATTGCTGCAAATGGTTATCAAGTTTAACATGAAGTAGAAGATATACGTTTGTAAGAGTCTTTTGTAAATGATCAGAGAAAGACATGTGAATCCAACACATCTCATTGTTAACTAAATATGTATTTTGAAGTTTCTAGAAATAGCAGTCAAAATCTGATTTTTTCGGAAGTAATATAACGAGTAAGCCATAACAGTTAGGCAGAGGGAGTATATGGAATGGCAAGTGCTATGCTTATTATAAGCAGTAATAACATAGAAAACCATGCGTGCCTCCATAAACGCATTTCTTATTCATAAGCTTAATAGCAGATGCAATACTAAAATTTGTTTGGTTTTTTCGCCTATATTTAATTGGCACCTTCCACAAAATTCTCAGTACTCTCTCACAATTTCCCTTTTTTTTTCCCTTCCAGCTTCCAACTCATCTATATCTGCGTTCAGTTAATTAGAAACGTACTGCATAATTACATATACAGTTCTCTTTAAAACGCATAAATTTTATTTAACCACGTTTTCATTTATCAAACATTTAATTATATCCATTCTTTGATTTGATTACTTTAAAATTGTCATTTTTAAAGTGCTGTCGTTATTCACTTGTCTTAATGTAACAGAGTGTGGAAATACATGTAAAAATTCAAGAATAGCAGAATGCGAAGCGCTTTTAATCATCTGACTGGAGTTTGTTTTCTGAATTGCCCTTTTAACTGCATTGAAATGAGTAAAGAAGCCATTTCTGCCGAAGTTTATTTCCAGTTCAGTAGATAGAAAAATATGCCTGTATAGAAGTTCTGTAAAATTATGTACAAATAAGGTATACTGGATAGGAAATTTACACAAACATTTGATTATGATATCTCTCAATATCAGAAAAAGGGACGAAATTTAGTTTGTCCATGTGTGTACTATACATACTCTGAATTGCAACGACTTTCCTTATTTTCAGAGCTCTTTCATTTCAGGATCTTCAGGATCTTCGGCTATTGTTTCGTAAACAGTTGTTGCAATTTCTTCAATTCTTGACATTGCATAAGCTACGACATTATCCATGCAGCTAATGTGACGAATGTCACATTTCACATGCTTTGAATTAGGAAATATACTGTAACTGTCTTTTTCTTAAACTAACGTATTTGTTATAAGAATGTATCTGTCACAAAATATACGGCAAATAAGTTTTCTATACAGTATCAACAAAAATGCTACAAACACAATTTGCTTCTTTATTTATTTCAATATAACCATTAATATCCGTGATGCTTCATATTTGAACTAACCACCATGCTTTACTTCTACACAATTAAAAACATGCCATATATTACAGAACTTATGATATCTATTTAGATAAATTAATGTTTCTCTGATGGTACACACTTCTGAAATTCGTTCTCTTCACTTTTCCTTCCATCATGTTGAATTTCATTCTGAAGTACACGCTGCAGTGGGTGAGAATGATAATCTTTGTTTCTCCAAGAAACACTGCAATGGCCTTGTTGCCCCTGATATTCTTCCTCAAACGTTAAGTCATATCGGGCGGTGAATGAAATGGGCAAATTGTGTTCAAATGAGTCCAGGGTACAAGGAGATTAGAGCTACCTGACAGTAATCTTTCAGGATAAGGGAATCCCCGAATAATTCCTTATCGAGTTAGCGGAAGCTGACCGACATTCGAAGTAGGGACCTCTAGATTGAAAGCTACACACCACCACTACTAATAGGAAAGGAAGTCTAATCCATACAAACGTAGTTAAGTGAAATCAGCTCATCATTCACGTGTAGATGAACGAGAATCCCAAGAATGTTGCTTACACATTTCTAAGATAGAACTGTAAATGTTATAGCGGTATACACAATATGGATGGGGTACGCTGAGGTAATATTAAGCCCACGTGGGAGAAGAACAGAAAGTAATAAATATTTTTGGTAAACCTTCCTTTGTCTTAAACAATAACTGGTTTGTTAGATATTATCTCATACCTGAACACAAATTCCAATGTGAACAAAGACAAAAATATATGCAAACGATAGCAAATAGCTCTACATATATATTCAATTAAGAAGACTTCCTTTCACATCAAAAATTACTAGTTTTAT